>MJUU01002465.1:411131-422239 GCA_002080025.1 Modiolus philippinarum
CTTGACCTCAATTTCACGGTCTAGTGACCACGTTAAGTTTCTCTGATTAAGTCCATTTCTCATTAACTATACCTGGTAGGTCAATAATATTTGGTATGTAGGTTTGTCTTGAGTAGTACATGTCAGTCTGGCATATGGCTTTTGTCTATGACCTCAACTTCACAGTCCAATGAACATGTTAAGTTTTTGTGCTTAGTTTAGTTTCTCAGTAACTATAAGTGTTAGGTCAATAATATATGGTATGTAGATTGATCTTAGGTAGTACATGACAATCTGCTATATGGCTTTTGTCCTTGACCTCAATTTCACAGTCTAGTGAGCATGTTAAGATTTTTGATTAGATCATTTTCTCAGTAACTATAAGTGATAGGTCAATGATATTTGGTATATGGGTTGGTCTTGGGTAGTACATGACAGTCTGCTTTATGGCTTTTGTCTGTGACCTCATTTTCACGGTGCAGTGAGCATGTTGAGTTTTCAAGTATTTATTAATGTATGGTCAATAATATTTGGTATGAGGGTTTGTCTTAGATGGAACACGACATTCTGCTATTTGGTTTTAGCCCTTGACCTCATTTTAACGGTCTAGCGAACATGTTTGGTTTTCCAGTATCTATATCAGTGGTAGGTCACTGATATTTGGCATTTTGGTTTTTGGTTATATATAACAGTTTACTATATTGCTTTTGTCAGCCAACATGTTAAGTTTTCTGAATTAGTCAGTTAGAGTTTTCACATCTGTTTTGCGACCAAGTAGGGACGGGCGAGACATCAGTTTGGGTCCACACTTGTGTTTATATAGTAGTTAATTGTCATGCATTGTATTGTGTGTTTTTTATACAAAAAACATCAGTAGAATACCAAAGAAACACAGAATGACATGAATTTTAAGTCCATAGACAAGGCAAAAACTAGAATACAAGAAGACTGAAGACAATGACAAGACACACAGGCAAAACACACACAAACACCCCTAATACAACACTCAAAACTAAAGCACTAACAGTGTGAACCCTCTAAAAACTGAGTGACATTAGGTACTCCGGAAGGGTAAGCATGTCTTGCCCCGTCAGACAGCACCTGTCACATATTTTTTTTTTAAATGTCTGTTTGGTAGCTGATTGTTAAATGTTCCAACCTATAAAGTACAATCAGTACAATAATAATGTTAAGATATTGTTCACTCTGAGGACTGGTATCACTAGTTAACTGTGAAAAAGCTCATAGACTTCTTGTTTAACACCAGTATTATATAATATCCCTAAAGTTGAAATCAGTTTGTTCAAAATACCTTTTAATGTAGATTTATGTTTCATGACTGAATTTATTTATATTTTGTTCCATATCTAACCCCCTTCCCCTCCATTATACATGGGATAGGAAAGTATCCGAATCTAGCATTAGGTTACATTGCAAGTCTTTTTGTTTTGAACTTCAACCATGAGTGCTGCTGTTATCCTTTGTCCATTCTTTGCATTTATTTTTAAAGTTCTTAATTGACCCATGGAAAATGTGCTGAAAAAATGTTCCTCAAAGAAATTTGTTGTGGCTCAGGTGCTGTGTGCTTCAGTATATTGTGTGACTTATTATTTAATAATAGTTTGTTTATGCAATTCACTAGCAGACTATTTATGACGTTTATTGTGTATCATAGAAATTTGATATCAGTAAATAAATATAAAGGAATAACAAATATTAAAAACATCTAAATTCAAATATTCAAAAACTTGGCAACATGGAGGTAACTCAAAGAGAAACTAGATGACAAATAAAGATGAAAACAAAGAAACAAGAATGAACAAGAACACCCCCACCCCCACATGGCCAAGAATTTACATGCAATTTATATTGTACAGTCAGTAACAGTAGATGAGGTGTCATCAAATGCCAGAAGGAGAGGAGAAGCTATGGTTGGTCATTTCAAATTGAACGTGTTGTCACAGAGATCAGATAACATCAAATGTGGATATGTGGAATTAGTGTCTAACACCGGTAAGTAGACACATGTGGATATGTGGAATTATTACAAGATTTGGTTTGACAAAAACAGATCCCTGAGTGTACTTTAATAAAGATTTAAATACTTTCCCTCTTCTATTCATTTTATTGAAAGGTTCTTGTATCCCATCATTGTAGAATTGTTATGACCACCAACTACCCCCAAGAAATAAGAAACAGGTTGATATTATTTTGGTATGTATGTCTGTTTGTTTGTATGCAAAAATTTACATTTTGTGTATCTTTTAGATATTAAGTTGCAGGGCATCCATGTTTCACATATGCATTTCCATTGGTAAAACCTTTCAGATAATACTTATAGATATTTGACCTTTGGTAATGCGTTTGGGTTGGTACCCAAATATTTGACCATATGGTAATGCCTTTGGATTGGTACCCAAATATTTGACCTTTTGTAATGCCTTTGGGTTGGTACCCAAATATTTGACCTTCGGATTGGTACCCAAATATTTGACCTTATAATGTGTTTGGATTGGTACACACATATTTGACCTTATAGTGATGCCTTTGGATTGGTACCCAAATATTTGACCCTTGGATTGGTACTCAAATATTTGACCTTATAATGCGTTTGGATTGGTACACATATAATTGACCTTATAATAATGCCTTTGGATTGGTACACAAATATTTGACTATATGGTAATGCCTTTGGGTTGGTTTCCAAATATTTGACCTTGTGGCCATGGCATGTGTTACCCTTTGATAACACCCTTAGTTTATAAGCATGTAAAAGAATAGCTTTTTAATGTTTTAAATAGTTTAAAATTTTCTTCCTGTGAATTGAGAAACTTTAAAAGTTGACCAGTTTTATTATATAGAGGAAAGATGAAAGATTGAAGTTTCTCTAATTTCTGCCCTGTTTCTGTGTTTCCTGAACAGTTGGAGAAATACGTTTCTCCTCTCTAGCGAGAATGTTGTCCTCGGCAAGTGATTGGATGAAATTCAATTATGACGTCAAATATATATTGCTTGCCGTTTTCTGACTCTAGCACTGTGACGTCATGAAAAAAGGCAACAATGCCTGATGATGTCACACTCAAAGAACACAATTATTTTTGATCATCAGAAAAGGGGGGGGGTCCTGTTTTTGTCCAAAATCTCCTTGAAATCATTAGAGAAATAAAATCCACAACCTTATCTCGTGAGAAACAAATTTCTACACTCTCGATAGTTAAATTTTGAAATTTAACTATATGCTCGGCAAGCCGCGGGTTTAGAAATTTGAAAATTTAACTATCTCTTGTATAGAAATGTCCTTTCTCACTCTATGCAGTTGTGGATTCTATATTTCTCAGTGAAATATAAGTAATATAATTAACTGTGAATTTCACTCTAGGAAGTGACGTCACAATAGACGTCATCAATGATGATTGTTAACATCTCAGCCTATTAACATTGAAAACGTAGTTCATGAAAAAAAATCTTAAATTGAATCATGAAATATGTTAGAACTGATTATATAATAAAAACAATTCTGATTATAGAAAATATTCAACTCATGATCAAAAACACTGTAATTCACTCATGCACTTCAGGCATTTGTGAATAAATGCATTGTTCAATCATTCGTTGAATATTTTGTGATAATCAAAATCTAGGATTATTTATATAGTATAAGTAAATACATGTATTTTTGTGACTTAGCATTTAAAGTATTGTATTCACACCAAAATTTACTTAGTAGGTCTCATACTGAATCATTACACCACTAGTTAATTGATCATATCCTCAATTGGGAAACCACTGTTTCTATCATTTTTCCTATCTGAAAGTTTTTGTTGCAGTCCTAGATTCATGTTCATTTATATATTATCTCGGCTTAGTATATGTTAATAAAAAGACCCCCCAACATTGCCTGTTGCTGGAATATATCAATTTGATCTTCTGTGTTTTTGAATATTATGTTAACTGAGGCCCACAAAACAGACTGTTGCTAGAATATATATAAACCTCAACATGACCTGTTGCATGTAAATTTGTCAATTTGATAACTTCTTTTTAGCTCACCTGGCTGTGCCAGGATGAGCTTTTGCCATCACTTGGCCTCTATCGTCATAAACTTATCAAAGATCTTTCCTCTGAAACCACATTGTCAGTTGGAAACAAATATGGTCACAATGGTCCTTGGGTGGTCACCTTTAAACTTTTATCAGGCAGGTCCATACCTCATCGCAGCAGGGAACATAGTTTTAACATTGGACCCTATGGGAAACACATTCAAAGATCTTCTTCTCAGAAACTACTAGTCCAATTATTACCAAACTTATTCACAATGATCCATTGATGGTCCCTTCCAATAAAAGGTATCCAGCAGGTCCCGACCTCATCCAAGATGGCCTCTAGGGGGAACGAAGTTTTAACATTTGACCCTATGGAAAACACATTCAAAGATCTTCTATTCAGAAACTGCTAGTCCAATTGGGACCAAACTTAGTGACAATGGTCTTTAGATGGTTCCTTTCAAAAAATATATCCAAAATGTCTGTACCTCATCCAAGATGGACGCCAGCAGGAACAAAAGTTTTTACATTGGATTATATGGAAAAGACATTCAAAAATCTTCTTAGAAACTACTAGTCCAATTAGAATCATGCTTAGTCACAATGGTCCTTAGATGGTCCCTTTCAGAAAAGGTATCCTGTAGGTCTGAACCTCATCCAAGATGGCTGCCAGCCAGAAGAAAGTCTTAACATTGGACCCTATGAAAAGACATTCAAAGATCTAATTTTCATAAACTACTAGTCCAATTAGAACCATACTTAGTCATAATAATCCTTTGATGGTCCCTTTCAAAAAGGTATCAAGCAGGTCCGTACCTCAGGCAAGATTGCAGCCAGTATGAGCAAAGTTTTAACATTGGACTATAGGGAAAAGGCATTCAAAGATGGTCTCAGAAACTACTAGTCCAATTCACAATGGTCCGTAGATGGTCCCTTACAAAAAAGGTATCCTGCAGGTTTGTACCTCATCCAAGATGGCTGCCAGAGGGGAACATAGTTTTAACATTTGACCCTATGGAAAATTACATTCAAAGATCATTTTTTCAGAAACTACTAGTCAAATTAAAACCTAACTTATCGACAATGGTCCTTAGATGGTCCCATCCAAAAAAGGTTTCTGGCAGGTCTGTAACTTCTCCAGAAATGGCTGCCAGTGGGGAATATAGTTTTAACATTGGACCCTATGGATTTTAAGGGGAACTCCCATCCAAATTTTTATTTAATTATATTCTGAAATAGGTTGTAATGGATGGTATAGCTCTCAGTTGCCATGAAAACCAGATCATAAAACTGAAATTTTAGAAAAAAAATATTCTGCTAGATATTTTATTTATCATTTCAGCAATATGTATATACTAGATTACAAGGGAACCCCTGCCAATTTTTTTTGAAAGGGGACTGAGAATGTTTTAATTTCAGCAATATGTATTACTTTGATTATAAGAGGAATCCCTGCCCAAATTTTTTTGAATGATGTTCTGTTATGTGTTGTATTGGATGGTGGAGCTTTTGGTTGCCATGGAAATCAAACAAGAAAACTGAAATTTTAGGAAAAAAAGGTATTCTTCTAAATTTTATGTTTTGTTCTCAGAAATATGTAAACACTAGTTAATAAGGAGAGCCCCTGCCCAAGTATTTTTAGTTCGCCTCAACGTACCTGCATTAGGGTATATATCTTGGTAACTATGCAGGGTATGGTCATCAAACTTTGCTTGCAGGTGCATCTTGGGTTGTCTCACAGCCTCAAAGAAAATTAGGTTTCTCTGACCTATATTTTCCGCTTGAGTGGCTTGCATTTAAATTTACATCCAAGTACATATCTTAGTAACTACCGGTATACATGGTATGATCATCAAATTGTGCATGTGCATGCATCTCTGATGGTAGGTCAGCATCCAGGCAAAATTATGTCACTTTGACCTACATTTTTCGCTTGAGTGACTTACATTCAAGTTTACGTCCGAGTTCAGATTTCGGTCACTGTACATGGTGCAGTCATCTAACCTTGTACATACACGCATCTCTGATGGTAGGTCAGCATCCAGGCAAAATTAGGTCACTTTGACCTACATTTTCCACTTGTCTGACTTACATTCAAGTTTATGTCCGAGTTCAGATCTCGGTCACTGTACATGGAAGGATCATCTAAACTTGCACATGCATGCATCTCTGATGGTATGTCAGCATCCAGGCAAAATTAGGCCACTTTGACCTACATTTTCCGCTTGACTGACTTACATTCAAGTTTATGTCCGAGTTCAGAACTCGGTCACTGTACATGGTACAATCATCTAACCTTGCAAATGCATGCATCTCTGATGGTAGGTCACCATCCAGGCAAAATTAGGTCACTTAGACCTACATTTTCGGCTTGACTGACTTACATTCAAGTTTACGCCGGTGTTGATATCTCAGTCACTGTACATGGTAGGATCATTTGGCATGTCTTCATCCAATCCAAGGTGGCCCCCAGCAGGGAACATAGTTTAACATTGGACCCTTTTGTAAATGCCTTTTATCTGTGTCAACCATGGTCCAGGTGAGTGATACAGGCTCTTGAGAGTGTCTTGTTTGTATAAAAATTTCAAGGGGGCCACCTTGGATTGGATGACGACATGCCAAACGCGTTTGTATAAAACCATATAATTGTTCAGGCTATGTTTTTAATCAGAACTGTTTTTTAACATAAATGCACTTTTACTATAGATATTGTTTATTGTGACATGTTTCTAACTTTGAAATAAACGGTTATTGTTACTCTTTATTATGGTAAACATAATTAAATTTTATGTTATTTCACTCTAAACATTATTATTTTAAAGTTTTAAATTATTTTAAATACTATGTAAATATATCTTATTGTTACAGTTAGATGGAATTGTTGTGAAGTATATATGGTACAGAAGTTATCACCTATATTAGGAGACCATTTATATTCTGGTAGAGTAGCACCACTTCTTGGATATTCAGTGTTAGTAGACCCAGAACTTGCTAATAAAGGACCACAGGTAATATTCATTATTTGTAGACCTGGAACTTTCTCATAAAGGACCACAGGTAACTTGTTTTTTTTTTCGTCAGCAACCTATGATAATAGTGTATACTGTTCCACTTATTTTATGATCAAATTTCCAGAAAAAATGATGACATAAATACACAAAATGTACATACAAAGTTTGACAGTAAGTGTGGTGGTATAAATAGTATTGAATTTGAGTATATATCAAGAATCCTTTGATATAGGAATATCATGTTTGATGTTATGATATTATGCATCAAATTCTCTTTTGCCATGATAGAGGGATCTTTAACTTTCTCTCAAGTTGACCTTTTTTATGACATTTTAATCTTAGTAGTGATTAGTTTCCCCCAAGCTATAGGTTGCAGCCCAATATTATGCATGTAGGTTAGTCTAAGGTAAAACATCCCATATAGTCTTTGAACTTGACTTCAATTTCATGTTCTGTTGACCATGTGTTTTGGTGATGAGGTATCAAAAACTGTAACTGAATTAGTCTTTCAAGATAGGAACTATTGTGTAGTTGAAGGCAGAATTGGTTGCCTTAGATACCAGTAATCTGGAATGACTAGATTCCTGAAGTATTGCATAAATTTATACCTCCTCAAAAACAAACATTGGGTCTGTAAGTCTCATCATGTGACACCGAGATTTTACGATAAAATTGCAATTTGAAAACGTTTCCCCGCAAAAATATGATGTTCAAATTTTTTGCTTTAATAAACGTCATATGTTTTTGTTTAAAATGCAACTTCCAGGTACAAGTTTTGGACCCGGAATTAAACTTACAGACTCTATTATGAAATTGAAGTGTAGTTATAAATTTTTCCCACATTGCAATTCTTTAACTAGATTTTAATTGATAAAAAACAATTAACCTGGAGTGCTACAAATAAATTAGATACATATCACCCATAGCTCAACAGTGTTTATTAATTAGTGATTCCCTCTCGATGTATTGTTTAATTGATTTTTTTGCCCTGCCCACGAATGTGGAAGGGGCATATAGTGTTACCCTTGTTCGTCCTTCCGTCCATACGTCCGGTTAAGTTTTGCGTTAAGGTACATTTCTCAGGAACTGTGAGAGGTAGAACAATAATAGTAGGCCAGTTGGTAGATATTTGATAGTACTGCAGAGTTCACAAGGTAGTTTGACTCTTTGACCTACATTTCATGCTTGAGTGACTCTGATTAAGTTTTGTGTTGAAGTCCATTTCTCAACAACTACACATTACAGGACAATGATATTTCATATAATATATTGCCTTGATGAGTACTACCCAAATCATTGACAATTAGGTGGCTTTGACCTACATTTTACACTTCAGTGAGTTTGGTTAAGTTTTGCATTAAAGTCCATTTCTCAACAACTACACACTATAAGACAATGATGTTACATCAAATTAATTGCATTGATGAGTACCCCAGTACTACCCAAATCATTGACAATTAGGTGGCTTTGACCTACATTTTACGCTTCAGTGACTTTGGTTAAGTTCTGCATTTTAGTTCATTTCTCAACTACTATGTATTGTTGCATCATAATATTTTACTATAACATTTATTCAAAGGAGATCTGTCTATTTCATAATTAATTTGGTGTCCATGACCTACATTTTATGGTTTGTTTTAAATTTTGCATTTTATCACAATTCAGTTTTCGATAAATATATTGGCGGGGCATCCGTGTCTTACAGACACATTTTCTAGTTTCATGTAGTAAAAGAACTTTTTCTGGTGGCAAACAATACTGAACAGTCCCATAGTGTAGCTGGACAAAATACAAATTAAAAGTTTTGTACTTGTTTTTTATTAGTCCCCTACCGGCTTCGCCGAAGGGGACTTTAGGTTTGCACTCCGTCAGTCCATCACACTCAGTTTTCCGGACTTTTTTCCTATACTATAAGAGAATATTTGGTATGTAAGTCTACCACCACGAGTTACAGATCAAGTTTTAGTTTGGTTCTGGTTCATTGATTTTGGACGGAGTTATGGCCCTTTAACTTAGACAAATTTGGTAAAATATAGGTTTTCCGGACTTTTTTTCTAAACCCTTCCAGATATGAAGCTAATATTTGTTATATTAGTCTACCACTATGAGTTACAGATCAAGTTTAATTTTGGTTCTGGTCCATTGATTTTGAACAGAGTTATGGGCCTTTGACTTAGATAATTTTTGTAAAATGTAGGTTTTCCAGACTTTTTTTCTAAACCGTTCCAGATATGAAGCTAATATTTGTTATGTGAGTCTACAAGCATTTGTTACAGATCAAGTTCGAGTTTGGTTCCGGTCCATTGATTTTGGACAGAGTTATGGGCCTTTTACTTAGAAAATTTTGGTAAAATATAGGTTTTCCATACTTTTTTTCTAAACCGTTTCAGATATTAAGCTGATATTTGCATTGTTTATCAACTACTATGGGTTACAGATCAAGTTTGAGTATGGGTTGGGTCCATTGATTTTTGACGAAGTTATGGGCCTTTGGCTCGGAAAACTTTTCTTTACCTATTTTTGCTGGTATACTGAATTATTCCACCGGTAGGGGACTTCTGTATTGCCTTGCAATACGATCCACACTTGTTGATATTATTTCACCAATTATAGACCTTAATAAGATAAATTTTTTTTAAAATGGACATAAATTTTTAGCTCACCTGACCTAAAAGGTCATGTGAGCTATTGCCATCACTTGGCGTCCGTCGTGGTCGTCTGTCCGTCTGTCCGTCCGTCGTCCGTCGTTAAAGATCAACTCCTCTGAAACCACTGGGCCAATTGCAACCAAATTTTGTCACAATAGTCCTTGGGTGGTGTAAATGAAAAATTGTGTCCAACATGTCCGTGCGTAATCCGGGATGGCAGCCAGTGGGATCCATTGATTAACATTGGACCCTATGGGAAATTTTAATTTTTTTTATTTCTAGTCGGATTTTGATGCAGTTTTTTTCATTGGATTCCTAATGAAAAATAAACATGGCGAACAACTATCAGATTTTGGATAACTCTTTCCCTTTCCGAACTATATGGGGTCAAATTGGGCCAAAATCGCACTTTTACAAAGTACCTCAAATTTTTATTTTTCATCGGATTTTGATGGGGTTTCTTTCTTTGGATTTGTCTTGACATGAGCTTTCGGAGGTGTGCAACTGATTTTGCGTAGCTCTTACCATTTCTGAGTTATAAGAGGCCTAAGGGGGCCAAAATCGCACTTTTACAAAGTACCTCAATTTTTTATTTTTCATCGGATTTTGATGGGGTTTCTTTCTTTGGATACCTCTTGACATGAGCTGTCGGTAGTGTGCAATGGATTTTGCGTAGCTTATACCGTTTCCGAGCTATAAGGGGCCTAAGGGGGCCAAAATGGCACTTTTACAAAGTACCTCATTTTTTATTTTTAGCTCACCTCACGAAGTGAAGGGGGCTTATGTGATACCCCTAGCATCCGCGTCAGCGTCCGTGTCGTCATCGGCGTCCGGTTAGGTAGAATGATTAAAGTCCATTCCCGCTTACTGACATGGCCCACATCAACCATAGTGGTATGTGTGATGCATTTTGGGATGACAACAACAATGCATGCTTCGGATGCTGTCTCTGACCTACATTTTACGCATGATTGAATCTGTTATAAAGAATGATTATAGTCCATTCCTGAATACTGACATGTGCAACATGTGACAATGCTGCGCAACGAGGTGAGCTTAGCAGGCTGTGGCTTTTGATGGGGTTTCTTTCTTTGGATTCCTCTTGACATGAGCTTTCGGTATTATGACAACGGATTTTACTTGGCCACAATAGTCCTTAGGTGGTCCTTTGCAAAAATGTGTTTTTTAGGTCAGTGCGATATTCAAGATGGCCACCAGCGGGAAACATAGTTTTAACATTGGACCCTATGGGAAAACACTTTCAAAGATCTTCTTCTCTGAAACTACTGAGCCAATTGGAACCATACTTGGCCACAATAGTCCTTAGGTGGTCCCTTGCAAAAAAGGTGTTTTTCAGGATCACACTATATCCAACATGGCCGCCAGTGGGGAACATAGTTTTAACATTGGACCCTATGGGAAAACAC
>MJUU01002466.1:9991-30047 GCA_002080025.1 Modiolus philippinarum
GCTTGTTAACTTTAAAATCCGATGTATAGATTATTGCAGAGTTTTGAAACAATGAACAAAACAAACAGCCCAGTGTGAGAAAGCCAAATAAGGTACACTTAACAGGTTAACTCTTCTTGTCTGTTCAATAAGTGGAACAGTATGAATATGAATCTGGCATGAATTGTATATACAGAGCCAAGCCATGAATTTGATGTTAAAATTGTATATACATCAGTCATGTCAGTTTAAATACTACTGACAAAAAAGCTTCTTCAATTTACCTGAATAATTTTACTTACTAAATTAAGATATGTAGTAAATCTACACAAGACAAAACCTTCTTACATGCATCTTAATCATTGTTGTTTTTTGTATGCAGGTTACATTTAGGACTTGAACATTTATGGTGGACTATTTCTAAGATGTCATAAAAATTAACAAGGGAAACTTTGAAGGTTCTAGCACCAGTTCATAATCACTGCCAGATATTGACCAACTCTGCAAGCTGAACATATGTAATTATCATTTTTGAATCTGCTGGTCTGTCTTTTGCCTGAGTTCTAGTACATCTTTAAATGATTTCTAATGATCATTTACATGAAAAGGAAATAACAATTACTTTAAACAATTTTTTGGTAGACTAGTTAGCGATCAATATGCGCACTGAAAAGTGTACAGCTGATCATCATATACATGTAGTTGTGGCAATAGCTATCATGCAATAGAAAGTCAGAATGTGAAATAGTTCTTATTGAAGGCAAGCAATTACAGAACTTAGTTTATACAAGGGAATTTGTTGTATTGAATACTTAGACACAATTATTATTAGTTTTATAATGTCCTTTTAAGTCTGTAGGTTGAATGTAAGCTGTTATTAAGGTTCAAATGCACATATTTGAAACAATATTGAAATACCGGACAAGAAAAATAAAAAAATTAATACCTCGCTCGCTCTTAAGGTGGTATGGGGGTCTAAAATTTTGTCAGATAGAATTTCCTGATATCTTCGTGATTCACCCTTTGTTATTAGAGCATACGAAAAATAAAATAAAAATAAGGGGTCACCGGCCATATAAGAATGAAATATGAAATGTAAAAATCTGCTATTTTGGTTGAAATAATAGGGAAAACTAGCGAATTGTAATAAAATTTTAAATTTTTTTAGTTACATCAGATAGAATTTTTTAAGAATTGGTAAATTAATAGCTAATATACTTTCCTTCAATTTCAATAAAAAAAAATTGGGGGTCACCGAACTTATTTTTGAATATAAATCGCGAAAACACATTTTTCCCTATAATTTCTATGCAAATTATCTCCCCTTAATTGAACTGGAGTTAGCTGAAAGGTTCAATATTCTGCATGGTTACGCAATAAAAGTGGCATATTTCATCAAACTTAACTATTAGAAGACATTGGAAATGGTTTCGGCAACTTTCCCGTAGTGAATTCCATTTTTTGTCACATGTGCAAGAATGGTGCGCAATTTTAAACTCCCGTACTACCTTAAATTCAAGAATACTTGAGGCGAAAAATTTTGAAAAAAAAAATAATAATTCGCTCGCTCGCCCCAATTTTTTTGGCCAAATTCTTGAAGAACTACTAATTAATTTGGTTTGGCCTAAATCTTTGAATTCATTTTGTTATATAAGTGAACATAACAGACAATCTGTTAAAACCATTTTGGAGAAGATATGGTGCATTCCTAAAATCGGTATGCTGAAGGAAATAATTTCACGGGAAAGTGGCCATAACTTGTTACCTCAAACTGGAGAAATACATGTACAGTAATCAACTGAGAATGCAAGAACACAGGGAACATTAGAAATACCAAAATCTGTATACTGTAGATTCATTTAATTTCATGGATACGTATGTTCAGAAATGATGAATATGGTGAAAACAGTTTATTTAAAATTAATGATAACTTACAATTTATCAGCAAAAGATCCTACGATAGTACCAAATATCATGCTGGACCCGAATCCTGCTACAAACAAGACTTCTATCTGATGTGTGGTCATCCCATAACTATCATACAAGGCATAGACGTGGGGGCCTTGTAGCCAATCCCCAGCTGTAAAATAAGACAAGATTTACTATTGACATGGGGGCCTTGTAGCCAATCACCAGCTGTAAAATAAAACAAGATTTACTATTATACAGGGCATAGACGTGGGGGCCTTGTAGCCAATCACCAGCTGTAAAATTAATCAAGATTTACTATCATACAGGGCATGGGCATGTGGGCCTTGTAGCCAATCACCAGCTGTAAAATAAAACCAGATTTACTATTATACAGGGCATGGGCATGTGGGCCTTGTAGCTAATCACCAGCTGTAAAATAAAAGATCAAATTTCATAATTTGTCTTTCCTAAAATGATCATACAAAACATGGATATAGTGACCATGTAAGACAGTACTCTCAGTGAAACTTTTCAAGCCTCCCAAGTTAGTCATCAGCAAACTTTTCAGGACAAGTGTACATGTAGACCGCAGCAAATGACCACAGCATGTCGACCATTGAAACTTGAACAAGAGTAATTTAAAGTGAATGTGGACATAGTAAAGAGCTTGAAACAGTAATTAGATGTACACAATAAGGAGCTTAACACAGTAAAAAAATTCCAAATCAATCTGATGGAAAATAAAAGTGGTAATTTTCACATTTGCACTTTGGGCTCCATCTGGTCCCTTAAAGCCCAGAAACCATAAAGTCTATGCCAGATCTGTGGGCATACTACTGAAAGCTTATGTCAAGAGTAAACCAAGAAACAACCCCACTAAAACCAAAAAAAATACAAATTTGAAATGTTGCAATTTTGACCCCTTTTATCCCTTATAGCTCAAAAAGGGTACAATTTTATGCCAATTTTAATGTCATACTGCCAAAAGTTTACAACAAGAGGGTACAAAAGAAACTTGATGATGTGTCTTTTAGACATGGATGCCCTGCCAACAAATTTATCCAAATAAATAACCTTAGTCAAATGGTCATGAAATTAGTTCCTGGTCATTGAATTGTGGTGAAATCGCGAGTGATTAAAGGTTTGATAAATATTACAGATGATTGTTCAATACATACATGTCAAGTAAAATAAAATCAGTCACTAAGAAATATCCACTTAAAAGTCACTGAGCAATAAGATATAGGTCAGGTCATTACATTATCCATGAATTCTCTAGTACTTTTGATTAAAAATCATTGTAATATAATGTGCATTTGGGAAGAACAGGTCCAAAACACAAAAATTGAACAAAGTCACTCAAGCATAAAATGAAGGTCAAAGCCACCAAATTATTTAAGAATTGAATAGTTCTCATCAAGATGTTTCACTTCATGAAAAGTCATAGTGTTATATTGTGTAGTTGATGAGAATAGGACTAACAACATAAAATTTAACAAGATAGTTTTTAACAAATTGTCCTCCATTTGTCCTCAGGGCAAGGTCAAGGTCAAAATGTCTAATAATATGGTGCCACCAGAATGCTTTAATCATACCAGAGTCACATACATACCAAGTATAAATATCCAACCACTAAATCTCTACCTTCAAGAAGCAAAGTTAAAAGTTTTTTTTTATAAATTGCCCTTAGGGCAATGTCAAGGTCGATCATAATGTCTACAATTATGGTACAAACAGAAAGCTCTCACCATAATTTAGTAATGTATCACATATGAACATCCTACCACTAAACAACTAACTTTTAAAACCAAGGTTAATTTTTTTTTTAAATTGCCCTCATGGCAAGGTCAAGGTCAAAATGTCTACAAATAGGTACCACTAGAAAGCTCTCATCATAAGGAAGTAACATACCAAACATGAACAACCTACCACTTAAAGCCTACCTTCTAGATGCAAGGTTAAAGTTTTAAACAAGTGTGGACCCAAATTGATGTCTCGCCCGTCCCTGCTTGATCGCAAAATTGATGTGAAAACTCAAACTGCCTAAATCAGAATACTTAACATGTTCACTAGACTGTGAAATTAGATTAACTGACAAAAGCAACATAGCAGACTGTCACATAAAACCCAAAATTCAAAATATTAATGATCTACCACTGATAGATACTGAAAAACCAAACATGTCTACTAGACCATGAAAATGAGGTCAAGGACAAAAGCCAAATCACAGGCTGTCATCTTTCATCTAAGACAAACCCACATGTCAAATATTATTGAACTTACATTAATAGATACTAGGAAACTTAACATAATCACTGGACCATGAAAATGAACTCACAGACAAAAGCCATATAGCAGACTGTCATGTACTATGCAAAACCAACATATAAACCAAATATCATTGACCTACCCCTTACAGTTACTGAGAAACTAAACTAATCATAAAAACTTAACATGATTACTAGACCATGAAATTGAGGTCAAGGACAAAAGCCATATGACAGACTGTCATGTACTACCTAAGACCAATCTACATACCATATATCATTGACCTACCATTTATAGTTACTGAGAAACTAAACTAAGCACAAAAACTTAACATGTTCACTGGACCGTGAAATTGAGGTCACAGACAAAAGCCATATAGCAGACTGTCATGTACTACTCAAGACCCACCTGTATACCAAATATCATTGACCTACCACTTATAGTTACTGAGAAACTAAACTAAGCACAAAAACTTAACATGTTCACTGGACCGTGAAATTGAGGTCGCAGACAAAAGCCATATAGCAGACTGTCATGTACTACTCAAGACCCACCTGTGTACCAAATATCATTGACCTACCACTTATAGTTACTGAGAAAGTGACCTAATCACAAAAACTTAACATGAAAGTTTACGCCGCCGCCGTCGCCGCCGTCATACTTTGTACGCATATGTCTCGCTTTCCGTGCCTTTCGTCGCGGGCGAGACAAAAAACTAGAGAATGTGTCTGTAAGCCACAGATGCCCCGCCAAAAGATTAATCGTAAAGGATAACCTAATCATAAAATGTAAGTCAAAGCCACTTAATTGTCATTGATGTTGGCAGTCCTTGCCAAGGCAATTAATTTGATGAAATATCATTGTCCTATAATGTGTAGTTGTTGAGAAAATTGAACTTAAAGGCAAAACTTAACCAAATTCACCACAGCATAAAAATGTAGGTCAAAGCCACCTTATTGTAAATGATTTGGGTAGTACACATCAAGGCAATTAATTTGATGAAACATCATTGTCTTATTATGTGTAGTTGTTGAGAAATAGACTTAAACACAAAACTTAACCAGAATCACTCAAGCATGAAATATAGGTCAAAGAGTCAAACTACCTAGTGATTAGTGAACTATTTAGTACTATCAAAGATCTATGCACTGACCTTTTATCATTGTTCTACCTCTTACAGTTTATGAGAAATGGACTTTAACGAAAAACTTAACCAGACATACGGACGTACGGACAAGGGTAACACTATATGCCCCTTCCACATTCGTGGGCGGGGCATAAAAATTGCCCTCAGGGCAATGTCAAGGTCAAAATGTCTACAAATATGGTACTACTAGAAAGCTCTCATCATAAGGAAGTTACATACTAAATAAGAAATCCCTACCACTAAAAGCCTACCTTTCAGAGGCAAGGTTTTTTGAAACTTGCCCTAAGGGCAAGGTAAAGTCAAAATGTCTATAAGTATAGTGCCATAAGAAAGCTGTCATCACAAGGAATTCTAAAAAATCATATGATTAACCACAGAGAAAGTGATGTGTCTCCAGGCAATTTTCAGCATTATACTATGGAGACCATACTTAATAAAACTTGAAACTTACAATTACATATCTTGCTGCCATTTGTTACCTTGAAAAGAACATTTTCACTAGAACTGGATGATTAAGACTTTTCTTCAATAAAACACTCCTATATAATTTGTAACAAATGCTTTGTACCAGTATATAGTTACAAGGCAAACACAAGGCTGAAATCCCTATCACTTACTTGAACATGTACTGTACATGTTCAAATTAAAACTTTTTGTATATAAACAACGGACAGACAAACCAAAAACTATATGTGCCCCCAATCATGAATTCTCTTTGGTAAAAAAGCCACACCCTATAACAATTCTTACATTATTTATTCTAAACCGTCTTGATTTTTGGTCTTAAAAGGGTAAATATTGTGCTTATTTGCTTAGCATTACATTTGGATCTTGATGTCATTTTAGGGTGTTATGTCAAAGAGAAAGGGCTGCCAATGTTTTAGAGTCACATTTAAAAAATGTATGGTTAGGTCACCATGAAACTCCTAAACTTAAGAACTTATGTACAGAAATTAATTTCATTGGTTTTTACGTACAACAGTAATTGAACACATAAGAACTAGATCAGATGTCTTCAGCAAGCACCTTTAGATATATTGTATGATTATTCATGCAGAAAAAAATACAGTATAAGGGCGTTACCAAATTGATACTTGTGGAGTGAATTTATATACACTTTTATTTCAAAGACTGTTTGATTGAGTAAATCCTCCAAAAATATACTTATTTTTATAACATATGGTTTTTATAAAAGGATCAACAACTCTGTCAGTACAATATAAAATCAAATATATTGATTTTAAGAAATTAACATTTAAGTTTAAAAAGCAGTATCGAATTGCAATCAGGTATTAGTGATTTATGTTCATCATTTATGTAAAATAACACATTAACAATTACTAATAAAGTGTAACCTGGTTGTACTGTTGTCAATTCACATCCTAAATTATGTATTTGTCAACAAGTACGGCTAAAAATGCACATACTTTATATATCAAATGCACAGGGCCACTTTAAAAGGCTTGTTTCTAGATAATGGCCATCAAGAGTTTTTTTTTCAAGTTGACATTTGGCAGAAAATTCAAAATATTTGATCATTTATCCTTCTCCAGAGTCAATGTATTAAAACAGGGATTAAAACTGGACTTTGGTGAGAAATGACACAAGGAAGCCACTGGAGTAACAATACAGCTGGGTTTTACTGTCTTCATGTTTAAAAAGCCTCAAGTAAATCTTATGTTTCATTATCATATCATTAACATATACATGTATATAATTACTATGTTGGAGCAGTTTAATATTAATACAGAGTAAAGGAAGTGTTTTGGACATGTTCAGTACATGTATGTCCTTCAGCTAAATCTCATCCAAATCCAAATGTCCTGTTCCTGTTATACTTACTGAAATTCATGTGTACTTTATTTGATAAGAATGATTTCATAAATAAACAAATAAAATAAATTCTTTCAATTAGACAAAAGGAAATTTCTGAGAGGCAGCATAACATATTTTTCTGTAAAAATACAAAAATACCAAAGTTGCATAATTAACAGTAAATTACATTATGCTGTACATGAGTTTCAAGGAGTAAACTCTAATCAGCAGCATTAGAATCAAATAATATGGAAAGCAACAATAAAAAGCTTGTAAGAAAAGAAGTACTTATGAAAAATATCAAAATAGGAAGCCAACTGAAGTACCAAGGACTTCCTACAAGTACCATACAAAAATCAGACTCGAAAATTGATTGAATATCACAAGTATAAAGCCATCTAAATTATTTGTGAACAATATGAAAATAAATAAAGTGCAGTCTGCACTGAAAGGTGGTTGCTTTTGTCAGCAATTTGTCAGCAATGAATATATCATGTGTAGCTGACCTCGATCATGGAGATTGTGATCTCAAATTCAGGGCCAAACTTAAAGTATCACTTGGGAACAATTAGAAAGGAAAACTTTTTTACGGCTCAAGTAATATTTGATGTAACAAATAAGTCAGAATCACATTGTGGATTATGAATTAACTGTCCTAAGTTTAATGCTGATAATCTCAAGTTTGATTGAAAAAGGGGGGGGGGGGTAAACTTTTGTCAAATGTTCATTCACTCCATATCCTTTCATTTTTTTCTAAATAATTTTCAGGGGCCTGGGAGAATTTGCCTAAAAAAAAATTATTTTCATGAAAATATGAAACAAATTATTACATATTTTCCCCAAATGTCACATCTAATCATTTATTTGTAATTGCAACAAAAAACTATTCTTCAAAATAGAATGATTTATTTTAATGACAAGTATGATAAAAATACTTATTTTTACTTAAATTATTTTTTTTACAAAATCACCCAAGCCCCTGCTCCCCGAAAATCAAATGGTCGTCACTTTAGTGTGACAAACAGCACAGTATTTTATCTCAGTCCAAACTCCTTTTATCGAGGAATTGGAGATACTATGCAATATTGTATTTCTTTATTCTCCAAGAAACAGAATTCTAAGTGACCATGATGAAAGCACTAAATAGTAGAAACTTTAAAATTAAAGCATCGGTTGGCATTTTCATCAACAACTTCGATTCAAAATATATCCAACACTCCAGTCACTGTCTGATACAAATGTATACATATACTATCTACGAAATTCGTCTTATAAATAACCATCCTTCAACTCATAACAGCAGCGTTTTTAGTTACGCTACATTCTCCTTGAATGATCGAGAAAGTGAAAGTAAACCTCCATATTAGAACTTTGGGGAACTCATCGGCATTTATCCTACATGGCTCCTTTAAGTTCAAATTTTCCTGCTCTTTAGAAAAGTTCTCAACACAATTTGGGGTTACACATGAGACATACTTAGTGGCTTCAATAGAAATTTGTTTTAAAGTACATGTTCATTGTATCATCATCTCAGGCATCTAGTCCTACACTCCTCAGGGTCAGCCAACCAGCCAAAATTTGGATCACTCGAACTTGGCAACCACAATACTGGAATACTAGTATTGTCCACAATACTGGAATAAAAATTTTATTCCAGTATTGTTGAGAAATTTGAATTTTGTATATTGTATTTTTGAATAATGTATTTATGAAGTATTATATAAATGTATACGAAGTAATTATTTATGGCAAAGTTTATGAGTTTCTATATGTGTATTGTGAATTCCAGGTGTAATTATGACATGTATTGGAAAAGATTATTTTGTTAATTATAGAAATATGTATTGAATGATTACCTCGTTGATTGAGGGAATTAACTAAGTTTTTAAAACGTTTTATGTCTATAGGTAATATTTTATAGGTGATATTATGTCATGTTTTAATATTGTCAGAAGATTGTGAAATGAATAAAAGATAACGTGTTTCCATGATTTATTCTATCTTATAACAATACTTAAAACAATAAACAATAAACACAAGATATAGCATTAAATAATTCATCACTGTTGTTGTCTAGTGTCAAACATTGCTGCAGTTAGAAGAGTTAGCGTCATCTGGTCAATGGCCTTGGTGTCCATGGGTCCATGGGTACTCAGCATTTTGATAGTTTGGTTTTGTCTGGCGATCTTTGTCTTAAGTTTATAACTGGTCATTTTGAGTATATTCTTCATTACTGTCTGAGCCTGGAATGTCTTTTGTATATTGATACTCTGTCTCGTCGAGTTTTCTTGTTCTTTTGACCCGGTGTCCTGTTCCTACTTTGTCGGCAGGAAACTGTACGTCACGTTTGCTATTACAGTGGTGCGAGTCCTGTCTCCATAAGTCTTTGGTCCCTTGCTTTTTTCAATGATGTTATGGTACTGTTTGCAATCTGAGTTTTGAACTCTGTATCCCAGCTTGGGGCATCATCTTTCTCTGCCACTGACATGCACTATACCTGTCTCTATGAGCAACTTGCGATAAGTTGATAGTTTCGTAGATAAGACTCGACTAATAATTTATTGTATATCTGTCTCTGAAACCCTAAGTACCTATTTAAGTCTGTGCACTTGCAATGCTAACAATTGAATATATTTGTAGTTTTCGTTTACTCAATGTCATATCCAAATCAGCTTGATTACTCAATATACAATAATTGTGCAACATGGCTTGTCATACTAATTGGGTCGTTAATCAAATTATGTGTCAAGCATTTAATCAATCACCTTTGATCACATACTAATTACCCGCTCATTCTAATTAAACTACTGATTATCACCTTTGATCACCTAATAACTCTAATTAAAATAACAAAATAGTGCCCTTTTTCTCTTTTTAATATTCTTTTTATCCTAAAACGTACAATATACCCTATAAACTTGTATAAACTATGAACTTGCTGACCACAATACTGGTACAATACTGGAATAAAATTTTTATTCCAGTATTGTGGACAATACTAGTATTCCAGTATTGTGGTCGCCAAGTTCAAGTGATCCCAAAATCTCTATTAATGTGCAGTAAAGAGGCAGAACTAAATTCATTGCACTTATTGCTACTGAATACCTTCATGTAAATTCCCAAACTGTCAATAATGGTTGGGTATAGCAAGCAAAACTGAAAAAGGTCAGCATGCACGCCACAGTTATGTTAAACATGGCAAAAAGTAACACATAATCTTTTAAAATTTGAATTATCGACTGAATAATTAAAGTTCTGTGTAAAGGTGTTTCTATTTGCCCTGTTTACTCACCCATAGCCAACAGGTACACCAAAAGATATACACGTTGAAATTGTTTGAATGCGGCATCACTGATTGATGGAACTGCTGTCTTTGTGTAAATAAATAAAATGGCACACAATACACTCAAAATACCAAAACCAGCAATGAAAATGTTAGGCATTGCTGGAATGTTTAGGTAGCTGCTATGCTTTCCTTCTCTCTTCAGTGATTTCTGCGTTGACACATCTCCCGGAAGTATCGATTGTAAATATAATAACAGGGAACCCACTTGGAATGACACTTGTTCCGGGACATATGTAAAAGTACATGCCCAATCCTCAAGGCCCACTCAAGGTAAAAAAATGATATTGGCGAACAGAATGTTATTCAGCAGCTATGTCCTTGAATATACAATAATGATTTTTTCTAAATGCCATACAGAAGCATATCAACCACTCATCTTTTTCAAAGATTGTTGAAGTTGAAAAAAAAACCCCGAAAACTTGATCATTCAACTTGAGACTGGGACTAATGTAATGTTATATAAGTCCCCGGTTGAGATGAAAGGTTGAAAGTGAATATTGACGATAAATGAGTGATAACAAGCTCAAAATTAGAGAAAATAAGTTGAAAATGCAAAGATATTGAACATTTCAAGATAACAACTTGAACATTTCAAGAATAACAACTTGAAAATTAAAGATAATTAAAACTTGTCGAAATTTAATGAGTAATCATTTACAACATATTAAAATTTAATTTCTTACTTTTTATTATGAAATTTCGACTTTTTTATCTTGAATTTTGAACTTTTTATCTGAAATTTTCGCCTTAATTCTAAGTTCTTGAATTTCAAATGTCTCTATGATCATGTATTTTCAACTTAATATATTGAAATTTTCAAGTTTTATCTTGATTTTTCTTTTTAACTTTTTGTCTTGATTTAAAAACAACAGGAGTGGCCGATAATGGCTTCCGTATGAATTTTCTACGATAAAAACTGTATGAGAAGCGCATTGCAATACCAAGACGGAACTCGTTGTACTCGGCCGCTCCTGTGGCTGCTTATTCCCTTTGTAATAACCGATTTTTGCATATAGGAAGGTTCGCGAACCTCATTAATGATGTCACGAAATCTAATTTACATATGCAAATTAGCATTTTTGGTGGTAAAGTCGTAGTGAGACCACTATTTAACAATGTAAAAGAATTTTTGATCTTTTGTAATTTTTTTTATTATTGTGTAGCTGGGACTGTTATATTAGTCCCCGTGTGTAGCAACATTTCCCCAAGAAAGCAACCAAAGGTAAGCGTGCAATAAATTTCCATATTGCACTAGTATATGACTTCAATTTCATGACGTCATTGACAGCAAAAATGGCCAAAGTAGCAGGAATTTTAGCTTTGCTATACAATAAAAGGGTTGTTGCATGAATATTGGGAAATAATATCCCTCGTAGAATATATATTTCACTCGCACGCCCGTGCAATATAAAATTCTACTCGTGATATAAATATTTCCCAATATTCGTGTAATAACTCTATATCATCCATCCTATTTTGAATCTGTAAAATGCGCAATAAACTTCAAAATTTTCATATTTTTTCACCAATTTACTTTTTTTTTTTAAATTTCATACAGGAAAATTTTAATGAGGTTTTAAAAAATGTCAAAATTGCCGAAATTTGTATACCTTACAAAAACGCTAACTATATGGATTTTGAAAATAACTATTTAAAAAAATAACGCCCTGTAAAAGTGTAATCATTCCAGAATTTCGATCAAAAGGAATCATCAAGATATCTCAATTAACAATTTCGAAAGAGTGAATTGAAAATGACATTTTTATGACCACTATTTCTTACCAACCAAATTTACCTTTTGAGTCTGTGACGTCACGGCGAACCTTCCTATATGAATGTCTCTAAATCCAAGAACAAGAAAGAAAACGAACAAGGAACAAAATACAGACTTAACCCCCCAAAAAATAATGTTTTGAAAAAAACTGAGGGTGTGCTTCTTGTTTGCACCAAGTACAATATCAAAAAAAAATCAAGAGCCTTTTGCATGTCTGCAGCATGGCCATCATACATTGGGGCCGATTTTGTCAAAAAATAAAGTATACAATGGGGCAGAAATAAAGTTTACAATGGGGCGGATAATATTTCTTTCACCTGTTTATTAAAATTAGGGTTCAAGTACTTACCGGTGACAAATGTGCAAAATTTTCTGTGTTCTTGAAGCCAAATGCCAACAAAGCTAAAGGAGCCAGGATCACTTTTCATAACTAATTTCTTCTCTATATATTATGACATTTTCCCTTTCATATATGTAAAAAAAAACTAACTGTATCTTACTTTATATATCAAAAAGGATTCAATTATGAACAACAAATGTTCGAGGATTGAATAAATATTTATTTGAACAAACAGGACACTGAAGAACAACGAAACAACATGCCTTGAATTCCGAAATTTTTTCTAGAACAGACACAAATATGAATGTGCTTTAAGTTCTATGGTTTTTATTAGTTCGTGTATTTTAAATTTTTTTTTTGTTATTTTTTTTTATAATTTTGATGAAATGCATAACAAGATTATCATATTATATGTTATATCTGCCCCTTTGATTCATTTGAAATCCGCCCCATTGTATACTTTTATGCCGCCCCATTGACCCCATTTAGTTATGAATCCGCCCCATTGTAAATCAGCGTGCAGCATATATGAAACAATTCTGTAACAAAACTCTAAATCCAATTATGGAGAAAGTGTGACGGACGGTCAGACAGATAGACGAGGGGGTGACATGGGGGGGGGTGCCCTCCCAGTTCCCGGATTTTATCGACCCTTTTCCCCATCCCACATTTTTTGGCCCCTTTTCCCCAAGTCCCACATTTTTTGGCTATTCCCATTTTCCACATTTTTACATTTTGAAACGACAATAACATCAACAATTTTATTTGCCCACATGTTCCAAAAAATAAAGTTCTTCCATCATTGAAAATATTCTTACAAAAGGACATAAATTCCAAACACCGCGATTCATCAACTGGGAACAAAATTTTAAACATCTTATGGATGCTGCGAGAACTATGCCAGAAAATAGATTGAGCGTGAATAAGATGAAGACCTTGATTCTCTTTTTTGATTAGATTAAGGATGTCAGGTCTGATCACAGAAGGAATCAATTAGCTACATGGGTCAATGAGAACTAAATCAACATCAGTTTTCAACAATGCTGATGTTGCAAGATATTTGTCCTCCATTCATGACGAATACCCCGTTGTTCCTGCAGATAAGGCCCCATAAGAACATGATATTTATCTGTAAAAATAACTTACAGCGAAAGAACTTGGAATTGGTAATTCTAAGGGCTATCCATCCTACACATCTACTATGCTGTCTAGGGAGGAGATATTAGTCATAAATTTGTCTTGCTTTCCTTTGTGATTTCGGCCAAGGATGAAGACAATAATCTCTACTCTTTTTATTGGATACACAAATTAAACTAACGCTTATAAAAAACAATGTTTCACCACTAGATCTGCAAAATGTTCTACAAAACCTATTTTTAAGCTGTTAACCTCCACCTCCATCTTGACAGCTGTAAAAGAGGGTCTTATATATTTTGATACTTGCTTTTCAACAAGCGGTACTAAAGAAATGTGAATGTTAAAAAAATAAAGATGTACTTGACATCTTAAACTCTAGACCATTTTCACACTGTAACAGCTTTTAAACTACTTATATACAAGAGCTTATATCGCTCACCTTGACCCTGACTAATACAGGGTCTTTGTTAAAGGGTCTAAATTAAACTATGGTTACACTTTGCCTTGGGTGTTTTCAGAGGACAAGACCAGTTGGGTCCAACTTACAGGGGATTATCAAAGGACTATTGTGGCATAGTTTGGTTTCAATTGGCTAAGCAGTTGCAGGGTAGATCTCTGAAACTATGTTTACTGTTAGCATCTATCATTGATATAGCGCGGAAACAACACCTTTTTGCATGGAACCAACTGAAGACTATTGTTGCCTCGTTTGGTTCTAATTGGCTCAGCAGTTTCAGAGGAGGAGATCTGTGGTAAAATGTTAAAACTACTAGTATGTTCCACGATGGCAACTAGCCTGGATGTAGCGCGGACATTAAAACACCTTTTCTGCAGGGGACCATCTAAAGACTATTGTGGCCAAGTTTGGTTTCTAATGGCACAAAGGTTTCAGAGACGAAGATCTTTGAGTGAAAAATTTTGACGGACGACAGATGAAAAGTGATATCAAAAACTCACCTTAGCTTTAGTCAGGTGAGCCTATGATGTTTTTCCACCGGGTCCAATGTTATGCTATGCTGGCGGCATTTTAACAGATCAGATTGACATACATGAGTACTTGTTGTAAAGGAGTTTCTATACATCTTTCCTGTCATATTTGGTTAAATTTATGACAGTTCGATGATAAAACGTAGCATGCACAACTACATGTGGTGCTTGCTTCATCATTAAGTTCTGCTGAGTAGTATCAGAGGAGTTGTGCTCAAAAACTTTGTGATGAATAGACAGACAAAAATGACAGAAAGTTGGGGATTCATATGATCATTGTTACTTTACCAAAGAGCTGACAAAATATCAAATCAAGATAAACAAGACTCTTTAGTATGCAGGAAGTCTTCCACTGTTGCCTGCTAACAGACATTTCGGAAAGATTTACCATGGGGACAATAGACTCATGTTCATTGTTCTTCATTTTCACCACTATGCTGTATTTATCAAGGGACTCTCTATGCATTTCTTCATGGTTCTTTCTGTGAGAATAATTTCATTTCCTTCAGTTAAATCTCTCTATCTACCAATTGATATCTGGAAAAGCTTAACAGAGACTAGAACATTTTACAACTTAAATTATAAGAATCCAGAGGAACAACCAAGAAGTTGATATTGTGATAAAAGACCATTAAAAAGCGACCACTTTTGATTTTTTAGTCATTATTTATTTTTCATGGTAGTTAAATTTCCCATTTCCCACATTTTGTGATTTCCCACTTCCCTAATTGTTTTCATAATTTTTCCCATTTCCCAAAATTTTGTACCCCTTTTTCCCTTTTTTCAAAACCATGTCACCCCCCCTCATAGACGGACGGATGGATGGACAGACGGACAGGCGGACGACGGACGGACTCGCGAGGCCAACGGCAATGTCAGCAAAATTTCATTCGAAAGTGCAGGTATAACAATTGTTTATATGTAATGGGAAAATGCCGATTCTACACCATCTCACTTCAGTTAAAATACTACATATCACTGCAACCCGACCGTACGAAATGCATACGGACAGTGTTCCAACTAAGTAAACTACCAAATAATTCTGATTGCAATATTATATATGTTTGTCACAGATCTCCCGTCTGGAGAAATGAGAACGCTCCATGGTTTGGAAGAACATGAGTCGTGAAAGGCGCTTCATCAACCAGTAATGCAACTTGCTGTCGCTGGTAGGAACAAACCAATGTGTCTCGCGCTCGTGTTCTTTGATATCCCGAGGGGATAAAATCCGGTACCCGAAGACCCTCTTTCACATAATCACCCTTCTTCATACCAATGTAGCCATAGTCATCCATGATGATTTCTTTGCTGGACAAAAAAATATATATACAACTGAAAACACAGTACCATCAAATTAGGGCTTACCTTTCCTTTTACTGTACTAGTTCAGATGGTATGAATGATATACATTCACTTAATTCTAATGTAAGGCTAGTAGTACTGCCCACAGGAATCAGTGATCTTACTCATTTCTGACATTGACGATCGTTTTTTTAGCAAGTGCGAATGGGTATGAATATAGAAGCTCCTCTGTCCGGTTTAAATTTGTTCAGATATATAGTAGTACATAAAAGACCGATTCTGCCGAACCTACCCTTTTCAAGGGGAAATCCTGCATAGGATCCCGAACCCCGACGGTCAGATGCAAACGGACGGCATTCCTATTGAGCATAGGGTAAATACAAGAATGGCATATGTATTCGCTGACAGACAAAGTCGTCCACAGGAAAGTGGGGATAAGGACACCTTAAAGGGAAGGATGTCACAGATTGATATAAATAAAAGAATGGAATCCAAAAGTGATAAGATGAATCGCTACCAGGATTTCTTTCTGGAGAATGAAGAAGATTTGGAGGATAGCACCCCCCCCCACCCCAAAGCAGTAGCAGTGCTGCAATGCCCTCAACCTGGCACAGGTGGATGAGCATACCCAACAGTGTCAAAAATGCGGGGCGGAGCAAGTCAAGACGCGATTTGAGCATCAACCAGGAGAGCAGAAGACCACCTACGGCGTCCCGCTCAGGAGGAAGAAGGGACAGTTCTGCAAGAGCAAGCCTGGGAAGGATGGTCTCTGCTGGAGGCATAATAGGCATCCACTCGAGACGGAAGAGGAGGAGACCATCCCCTTCGAGGGTTAGATGGTGGTCAAAGAGACCTTGAAGACCCTGCCAAATAGCTAAGGATGAGGGTCTGAGGGGAGTAGTAGGGAAAACAAAGAGGCCTTGGTGAAATTCATCGATGAGAAAATCACCCGTAAATTTGCCTGCCATGAAGTCTTCAGTAAGAAGAAGCTCAAAGCGCTGGCAAAGAATCGCGGCCTCACCAAGTACTCTCAGCTCAAGAGAGACGATTTGATCCAACTGGTCGAAGAAGATATGAAAAGTGCCCACGTAGAGGACAAGATCAAGGTCACCAATAGGCAGAAAGCCGTGGATGGTGTAATTTGGCACGGTCGTCATCGAACCCGCAAAGTCGCACGACGTGACCACATTTCTCAAAGTAAGTCGGAGCACCATCATCAGTGCCATCTCGAACGCGCTCACCAAAAAGAAGGGATTAAAGCTGCACTTAGTGCTTCTAGCAAAGATGGTGAAGACCAACCTCGCGACTGGAGAAAATACATACGTCACTGCTTCCTTCAGATCACGCACGACAATGATCACGGAATCCGACGTCCTCTAATTGGAGATCGGCTCCATGATCGGGAAGGTCAAAGAAAGTATGGCAAAGTACATGCGGCAAGGAAGCGGGTGGACATTCAGGGAAGTCGTGAAGCTAGAAATCCATCTCGACCAATTCAAGCCCCTTAAGGGGGGGGGGGGGGGGCTCCTTCATACCAACCCCATCGGCTCTCACGAAAAAGAAGGCAATTATCAATGTGAAAAATGAAGATGATCGCTGCTTCCAGTGGGAGGTGCTGGCGGCCCTTCATAAGGAAGTGGACCAGAAATCCACTAACCGCGTAGCTCAGTACAAGAAATGGGAGGATGAGCTAAAATTTGAAGGCATCGACTTCCCAGTCTCGGTCAGGGAGATCGATAAATTCGAGAGGCAGAATCCCACCATCAACGTCAACGTCTATAGCTTCGATGGCGTAAAGAAGGTTGAAGATAAGGAAAAGGATCTTCATGTTTACCTCTCAGGATTTCAAAGAATACGGGCCCACCAACGTAAATCTCCTCTTCCTGACTCGCGAAAGCAAGCAGTAATACTGCTGGATCAAGAGCCTCTCTCGACTTCTGAGCTCCCAGGTGTCGGAACTTTCCTTCTGCCGCAGATTCCTTTCCCACTTTTTCAAACAGGACACCCTCGACGACCATATGGTATATTGCAACCAAATGGATGCGATCAGGATCGAAGAAGGGTCCGCCATAGCCTTCCAAAACCGCAAAAAGATGATTATGAGTCCCATTCGTCATCTATGCGGACTTTGAGTGCTTCATGGAGAAGCTCAACACCTGCTAGCCGGATCCAGCGCACTCCTATACGAAGGCTTACCAACTACAGCGACCATCGGGCCTCTGCTATCACGTGCATACGCTCATGGTAATTACATGCCCTAGTCGTCTACTGCGGTGAGGATGCGGCCAAGAAATTCGTGCAGTGCATCGAGGAGGAAGTGCAGACAATCGGTAAGCTATACAAGGAGACCAAGCCCATGGTGATGACCGACGAGGACAAGGAGAGCTTCGCAGATAGCACGCACTGCTACATTTGCGGGGATGAATTGGGAGGGGATAAGGTTCGGGACTACGACCATCTTACCGGGAAGTATCGCGGCGCAGCACACAACAAGTTCAATCTGGATTTCCAGCTCCCGAAGCACGTCCCCATCATCTTCCATAACTTGAGCGGGTATGATGCCCACATTTTCGTCAAGGAGCTTGGATACACTGAGTGTAAGATAGACTGCATCCACAAATACCGATGAAACATATATTGACTTCTCCAAGTAGGTGGACAATTTGGAGATGAGATTCGTCGATTCGTTGCGCTTCTTTCTCAGCTCGCTGGATAATCTAGCCAAGAACCTCACCCGACCAAGTCAAGACCATGAAAGGAAGATTTGGCGATCGCCATGAGCTGATGATCCGTAAGGGGGTATGTCCCTACGATTATATGGACGGGCCGGCCAAGCTGGAAGAGACTCAGCTCCCACCCAAAGAAGCTTTCCACAGCCCACTTTCCGGGGAGGACATCACCGACAAGGACTACGCGCACGCCCAGAGAGTCTGGGAGGCCTTCGAGTGCAAGACCCTACGCGATTATTACGATCTCTGCCTAGAAACCGACGTCTTGCCAGACTAACTATGGGCTTCATCCTGCCAACTACTGCACATCGCCCGGATTGTCCTACGACGCCTCCCTCAAAACCACTGGGCTAGGATTAAAGCTTCTTTCCGATCCAGATATGCTGATGATTTTTTAGCAGGTGACCAGGCTCACTGCCATGCCCATGCCAATAACCCCTACCTCGAGAGCTGCGATCGCTCCCAGCCAACCATGTATCTCACTTACCTCGATGCCAATAATCTTTACGGGTGGGCGATGTCACAGCCTCTCCCCAAGGGGGACTTGGAGTGGGTGGAGCCGGAGAAGGTCGACGAGAGTCTCAGCTATCCCGACGACTATGAATATGGCGCCATGGTAGAATGCGATCTCGAAAGTCCGCAGAATCTTCACGACGCCTATAATGATTATCCTCTCGCGCCCGAAAACGTGGAGATCAGCAAGGTTCGAAAGCTAGTGCCTCATCTAGGCAAGCGTGAAAAGTATACCCTCCACTATCGAAATCTCAAGATGTATTTGGAGATGGGTATGAAGCTTACGAAATGCCGTTGGATCATCAGGTTCAAGCAATCCCCATGGCTCAAGCACTGCGTTGATGTAATTATACCTCTTCGCGCCAAGACCAAGACCGATTCTGAAAGGATTTCTTCAAGCTTATGGTCAACTTAGTCTTTGAGAGGACCATGGAGAATATTCGGAAGCGTGCAGACGTCAGGCTGGTCACCACCCTGAAGCTCATGGCCAAGCCCAACTTCGATCATCGAGTGGTCCTCACTCAGAATCTAACAGTCGTATGCATGGAGAGTTTGATAAGCTGATCTACCTGGGAGCCTGCATCTTGGATATTTCGAAGCTCCTCATGTACGATTCCACTATGGATTCATAAGGAAGATGTACGGTAATCGTTCGCGGCATTCTTCACCGACACAGACAGCTTGGCATATGAGATCCAGACAGAAGACTTCTACCAAGATATCACTCCGCTCGTCGAGGCCAAATTCGATACGTCCAACTACCACGTCGAGCATCCCTCCGGCATCCCAACAGACAAGAATAAGAGAG
>MJUU01002466.1:30296-45407 GCA_002080025.1 Modiolus philippinarum
AAACCCCTCTCGAATCTCTAGCTGGAGGAAACACTCCATCGAATGCGGCATCCTGAATCACGACGACTGCGACGGCCCTGGCACGCACCGGACGTGCTGGCATAAGCGTGGAGGACTCAAAGTCTTCTTCGATGCTTACGGCCGGCCTCCACCTTACGAGATCGTCGACTATCTGAGGCCGGAGATTCGATATAATACCGATGAGCTTAAGCGTGGCGGCGACGGTGGTCTGCGAGCAGTTTTGCTTGCACGTGTTGAAGCTTCTTTCCGAAGGTCAGACGCTCGAGGAGGTGAACTTCGGCCTATAGATAAATTGATAAGTTTGGATCTCACTCGAGAAATCGCATGCCCGTCTGATGGATGCTTCAGGATCTCGATATGAACAATCATCGCATCACCAGTCTTGGATTGCAGCGGAACAGCTCGGAGGCCGTTGCGAAGAAATGGGTCAACCAGCAGCTGAAAGACATGGACAAGCTAGATTCAGAAGCTAAGCAGATGCAGGGGACAATCAAGCAGATGCAAAGGGAGTACGACGCATCCCTCAAAGACCTAACCAAAAAGCTGATGACCGTAGAAGATGGCAAAGTCGATAAGTCAGAGTGCGTCTTGACTAATGGCGGTTTGATGACTACGAACCTACACATGCAAAAGTATCGCGTGCTAAATATCCTACTCCCCCAGACGGATAATGAGTCCATCACCAAAGCCGTCTACGACCGCCCGCAGACGGATCTAGACGCATTTAGACTCTTCGTCGAGCTGAAGCATGCGTAAATCAAGACTTTCTGGTCTCTCTTTCGAGGGACCGGAAAACCTGCTGGGATCATTGCCGACCGGACTCTTTGACCAAAGAGTTGAAGATTTTGGGATATCCTCTCCACTTTACGTAGGCCTCCTTCACGCCACCCCTAGTTCGCCGCCGCAAGACTTTCTCGATGCGAAAGACGTCCTGATAAGCGCTCTGCAGCTCGAGCTCGAAGAAGGATCCCTTGATCTCGTCGTTGTAGAAGTCTTTTAGGTTGGTGGCTGCGTCGCTAGGACCTGGAAGGTGGTGGAGATTTCCTCCGTCTAGCACGGAGTATATCCTTTCTAGAAAGTGCCCTTCTTCTTGATGATCCGTACTTTATCGCCGACGTCAAATCGCTGCGGCTGCATGGGTAGGAGATCTCCGTAAACATTCCAGAAGACCTTGACCTCGTGCTCTTTCTTGCTGGCTGCGGTGGGAGTCACTTTGATGGATCGATGCTTGGTGGTATTATACAAGAGGACGAAATCGTCCAAGACGGGGAGGTAGGTGCGCGTAGAATTGGCCGAGAGGTACTTGAACAGCTTCTGCTTCATGGTACGATTCCAGCGCTTCACCACGCTCGTTTCTCCTCATTCTCCGTAGAGTAGTTCTCGATATCATGCCTCCGGAGCAGATCCCTCATCTCACGATTATAAAATTCCGTGCCCTTATCGATCCATAGCCTCTCGGGCTTGCAATCCTTGAAAACGATCCGGAAGGCATCTCGCACCGTCGCACCTTTCTTATCCTTGAGGGCACCAACCAGCCGTACTTGGAGAAGACGTCGATAATGCTCAAGAGGTATTTGAAGCCTCGATTATCGCAGGAAAAGGCGCTCATATCTACGAGATAGGCTGCCAAGGTCTCGTCCATTCCACCTACCACCACGCGACGCTTCTGGAATTTGCGTCGGACTGGCTTATGCAGCTCTTCGGCTAGCTCATCCGACCATTTTACTTTTTTTCTCACGCCAAGCCAAAATCGTGCCTTGGACCGATGATCGGTCTGACGATGCTTCGCTCGAAGCTTTCGCGCGCAGTGGGATAAGGAATGGCATCGAAGGAGGCTAGCATCGTCTTATAGCAGATCGCATTGCGTGCAGTCGTATCCTTATGCTTGACATAGCATAAATCGTGATGGTAGGAGGCCCTATCTACTCGATTGGAATCGACCAGGGTTTGGGAGTACCATTTGCATTCAAACGCTTTTTAAGGTTGGTCCCGGGGCCGGTGAAATTATGCCCCGGTAAGTGCATTTCCTAGGGCATGCGATTGAGCATCTTATTCCAGATCCTAGTGCTGACGCAGCGCTGGTATTGTATTCTAATCCACCATGGCTGCGCATTTCTGGTCACTACCTCGCTCAAGCCTTTCGTCGCCGTCTTACTTTTGCATTTCAAGCAGCATATTTCCATTTTATATGGATAAAAGGCCGTTGAAGACCTTACGTACGATGAGCCTAAAATGAGTAGGCATAATCACTTTCTCCTCCCACAGCGATTCATCCGAGGTCTGATCATCGGGAAATCGGACTGCGGCAAGACGACGCTGCTTAATAACCTCCCCCTGCGCGACGGATGGCTCGACTACTATCGAATCTACGTCTTCGGAAAATCGCTCAGACAATGGTGCTTTGACTTACACTGACAAACGACAAATGTCATATTGAAAGAATCATTGTCTACAGTTCTAACTACACCATTCAGTTCTGCGCACCTAACACCCAAATTCTATTGGTATTTTTATTACAACTATATTTTCCCTATAGCGCATTTTTGCTTTGATATTCGTTTGCTAATGTATTTTATCTCGTCTTCAATCAGAGCATCTTTGATCTTTCATATCCTTTTCAACCAGCTTAAATGCGAGTACTTGGTGATATTGCTGTACGCTCCTTCTTGCTAAAGACTTATTCGGGGTTAATTTCCGGATGGTTTACCAACATTTACTCGTCTGTATCCCCTCAGCTCATATCCTTCACATCCTTCGCTGTTTTACTAAATATCTTCATGGTCACTTTCGCCAACTGTGATATTCTAACCTTCCTCTCGATGCCGCTGTTGTTTTTCCAGCAATACCCAAACCCAAACTTTCCTGGTTCGCTCTTGCATCACTGTCCCTTCACAATGTAAAGGGGTATTGCATGTGGTTTCCATCACTTCTTCTAGTCTGCCGCCTATTCACAGCATTGCTTGCACTGTGTCATAATGGTGGCAAATATCATTTCCTAGAACACAATCTACATTCATTGGATTCGATGTTACAAATTCGTGAGATGCTTTTCCCTTCCCAATCTTACTGGTATAGTAGCCTTGGAGTATGTTTTGCGCCATGCCGCAGTTGGTCGGGTAAGCAGGTTACTCAAAGGTGTTATGCCTAATGATGTCGAGTCCCCTTTGATGTTATGCAAATCTCTATGAATGCTAGTATTTTACTGTCTTATGTTGGAATATCCCGAAGTCGAGTGAAATGTAAAGTTTGAAATGTTTGTAATGGTCGATTTCCAGTATCTTCTATTAGTATAGCAAATTTTATACTTTCTGCACAAGACAAAAATGAAATTATAACCAATAAAATCGAACTAAAATGCATTTATATGTGTGGACAATAGGTTACGAGTCAATTGTTTATACCTTTGGTGTTGAAGTGATCAAACAGTGGCATGTTCTCCCCTCTTTGTTTTGTGTGAGTTTCTATATATCCTCCCCAAGTAACAAAAAGGTTACAGAAATTTTAAAAAACATTTGAACATCCATGTAATCAAATGAACTCTTGTTTTTTCAATGAAATCATACTCAATCTGTCGCTGGTTGAAGGTACATCACCACACAGATTTGTATAAAATTTAATGTTTGCAGAATACAGTTCCAAGATTGCTCATCTATATCTTTCGTCTTTCGTTATTTCCGGCATCTAAATTAATGGTTTCTGAATTCTGTCCCCATTCAGTGCAATTCCTTGGTTCTGTTTGTTTGTTGTTCTGACGAGATTCTACAAAGGTGTAGTTGCCTGAGTGTCAATTTTAAGGACGCTAGACATTCTGTACTTCAACGCGCTAAACCGTGAGTGCTCCTTTCGGTGGTTTACATCATCCAGCAATTTTTATTCTACTTCCTGTACACAGTGCATGCCCTTTTCATGTACCCAGTGCCTTTTCCACTTCTAGTATTTGCTTTGTGACGTTAATCCGTTCATTATATATGTTGCTTTGTTTGCGTTTTCTTTGCAATTGCTATGTTTCGACATTTACTTTGTGAACTATGTATTTGTCGTTAACCGTGGTTGGATTTGTAAATGAATTCATCGTGATTTTACCTTACTGTTATCAACCTTTCCGTCTGGATTAGAAGTAAACCTATCCAAACCATTCTTCTGTAAGTTATTGAGCGAAGACTGGTGGAAGTTGTCAATTTCTGTGGTGGAATGTGAGATAAAAAATGATAGCAATTTTCTCGCTGAGAATGTGTTCACATAATTGCAGAATAGCATAATGCTGCTGCAATGGGGATGAGTTTTCTTCCTTTCATTCTATTTTTATAATTGTTTAAATCGAAATGTTGTTTATTTATTGCTTCTCGAGCTTCTGTTTCCATCAAAGCTATGATGTAGATTCTCCTTTTCTCCCGTCGGTTTATTGATTGGACACCGTGCACACGTTCTACCTGCAAATTGCCTGGTGATCAGATCAATGTATTTTCTTGTTCTCGATAAAAATACAGGGTGTATTTATTGGGAGAGGTGACCATTGTTGGTTATGAGACAGAAAAGAGATGTACTTTAATATACACAACTATTTCTTACTAAGGTTAAAAAATATTGCTAATTTTGTTAACTTTGCTCCAGGTCTTTGCTTGATGAACTCATGAGCCACCTATAAGGATCTAAACATACATTATATTACCCTTCTTTTGTGTTTTTGATAGAAAATGTAATAATTTATCGGATATATATTTATCAAAATTATCTGCAGAACGAATCGAATTTTGGTAGGATTGACAGGAAAGCGTTCTTTACTGTAAATAAAACTCCGACATCTTGACCACATTGTATCAATCCAGGGTGAAAAGAAGACATTGAGAAGATGGAAAGAATCGTTTTCGCCAACCAAAAACATTGAATGTTTTATTAGTTTTACAGATTTTTTGCCCGTGTTGAATGTAGTTGTAATTTTATTAACTACATTAGCCAGCAACCGAATACTAAAATCTACAAGCATGGAGAGGTGAAAGAGTGATTTTCAACTGTGCTCCAAGGCCGTCTTATGATACCGAACTTAATTTCAAATAGTCAACCTTATGAATGCTGTGCTTTGAAGCGAACAAAATACATCGTTGAAGGTCATCCACAAAAAAAATTATCAAAAAGGCCTTATGATGCTCCACATAAGTGATAATTACTCCAATCATCATAACGTTGGTATTTATTAGTCATGTATTAGTGTGTAATGATGGTTTGACAGGACTGGTGTTGATAGAGAAATCGGATATTCTTAATCATGTCCAATCACTGTGTGGCACTAGTATGACTTCAAATTTTTTTGACTACAAACATTGCTATGTTGATGGAATATATCATATCATAGATCATACGAACTCGCTATTCCGCAAAAACTACTAACACTAAACCTAAGGCAAAGCAACTTTCGGGACATATTCAACAGACAGGTAATGCACTCATGATCCCTGCTCATGATGGCATATCTAGTAAAATACATTTAGGCAAAAGTATCGAAAAAACTTCAGAAGTAAATACAGGAACCTTGGAAACGTTAAAGAGTGGCGAAAAGTAAACATTTTCTGAATCCGATAACGATCAACGTGTTTCCGAATTCTCAGAATTGCAATGGATTATATGTCACAATTGAGAAAGATTGTAGTTTGAAAGGCTCTAGTGAAACAAGTCAGAAGTGTGAGTTGTTAAGAAATCATTCCATAAAGGTCGACAAAAACATGGTGATGCCGATACAATTTCTGCTGAAACGACTTAATATTCCGATATTTCACGGTAATCGTTCGACAACCTTTGTGTAAACGTAGGACATCTAAATGTAAAATTCTAATAATTAGCAAGAATACTATACGGTGTGAGGTTCCTCGCTGTGTGAAGTCTGTAAGGTGATCCCAGATGCTTCGTTTTGGATCGTTTTAAACTGGAAATGGGATATTGTCTCCTTGACATTTACCTCATTTCCTTTATTTATCATACAATAATCAGAATAATTACGGCAACGTGCAAGACTACAAATAAGAACCAATGTTCATCATCAATTATTTTTAACATTTTTATTGGGGAATTAATAGAAAAGTATGGATTGGGAGGAGTGGATGAAAAAAGAACTTTTACTAGCTATAGAACAAAGCACGATCTTGTAAAAGATGGTACGGTCTTATAACTCAATACATGGATATCACTTCGATATCAGAAGAGTATATCATAAAATGTTCGAGTAAAATGAGGAGCTAAAGCAGTATCAATATGATGCATAGGATTAAATAAATAATGTATAAAAACACCAAGAAAATACACCTACGGAACCCCGGTTGACCTACTAAGCAAATTTTAAATGCAAAGAATAGCAAAAATCAGAACTTGACAAGAATTCAAAGCGAAATTATCATCAGAAGCTGAATCAATATCTATATACTAAAAATAGTATTTAATAAAAAGGCAGTCGATCAAAGACGAAGATGGTAGAATTTTAAAATCAGATGAGCAAATGAAGAGGTGGGTTGAAAATATTGATAGAGTTGTACTAAAAACAGAACAACCGACATATCACCTGTCATGGGCCATCTTCACAGGAACAGTGCACGTCACTACAGCAAGTAAAGCAATATTATATTGAAAGACGTGACAAGTCGATAAGACGTGACAACAAACCTGGAGAAGTCATGAGGCCATAAAGGTAGGCATTACTTAGATACTTAATAGAGGGAGGTGACAATGGAGTTTAACTGTTTATTTTGTTATTGGATGAAATTATAGTAAGGACGGAAAAAGATGGAATGTATAAACGGTACCAGAAGAACAGAAAGGACATCTTGTAAAATAAACATCTCCGAACATTCTTTGCGACTTATGTTAATGTCCATACCACAAAATATTCTCAATGGAGTAATAATGTGGACGCCAATTAAGGCACGACCAAATCATATGCCGACCAAGAGTTGAATTTATTTACCACGACAGTACAAATAAAGCAGGATTGTTAGACAACCTACAACTACCAAGGGAAATTGCAAATTAAAAAATTAATAGCCAAGCTTTGAAGTTGACATGATCTCTTTTCCGCCTCACAATCAATAATAAATGCAACAGAATAGAAAAAAAGACATAAGATAATAGTCTTATTAGTACAAGACAAAAAGTCTCCAGGCATATTCTGTCAGGTAAAGCAATCTATACTGAAATTTTCAAATATCTTAATATCTAAGAGTTTTGTCGATAACATTGGATGTTAAATGTAGAATCGGCAAAAATTCCATTCAGCATGTTTGAAAATAACTGGAAAGCAGGAAACATCTCGATTTACATCAAATAATGGTATTTAATTCCAGCATGATAATGGTCACACACAGAGGGTCTAACAAAAACCATACCTTTTTGGATAGAAAAGGCAAAAATGCTAGTCCCAATGGCAATGCACTGGGCATATTTCAAAAAAGAATACATTAATTCAATTAATACATTTTGTGCAGTAGGATGAAAGGCTATAAAAAAACTTATCAGAAAGAAATTGAATATTGCATGAATTGATGAATGTAACAGACTAGACCAAACGGAAAAGAATGTCATCAGTTGCCTACATATTCTCTAAATATAAAAGGCTGAAAAAGAAAGCTATATAAACTTTCCAGTTGTAGAATCACAGAAATCTGGAGTGTTACAGGAAAGGAAATGGAATGACCTTCACAGTTTGTGAACAACCGTCATCTCTTTGTAAAGACACAAGATTTATGTTGTTGATTTCAAGGTTCAAAACTGATATAAACTGACGGGCCTTTCAACATCTAGTTTATATCAACTATAACTTTCATGAATGATCACCTAAGAGCAGAATTTCACCATCCATTCTCAAATATAAAATTAAATAGCAATAACAGGACTCTTCCTGCAGACTTTGATGAGGAGTGTGGTACAGTCTGCTTCATACAAAACAAAATCAGATTGAGCGGTATTGAGACTGATTACTGTACCATTGAGTGAGAGTTTTTATGGCAATTATGAGCAGCAACACACCTTGAACAACACGCAGACAACAAAGAACTAAAATAAACTCTGAAATAATTTAGATGTATTTCTGAACACTATTTAATAGACCTCCTGAAGTCAGGAATGTTATCTTTTTTGCTACTATGATACTTAACTAGCAAAGTACTTCATTGAATAATTGTTTTCTTATGGTGTCATAAAATAATGACCAGTTAATGTTTGTTTATAGTCGTTTCCTGTTATATTTGCTATAGTAATTGTATATCCTGAAGGAAATGGAAATGAAGGAGAAATCACAGTGACATTTTATATTTGGAATTTGACTGGATTTCAAAATTACTGTAGTTGCAGACATTGTGACCTTGAAGTTGGCCTTGGATAATAACTAAGAAGAAACACTCGACCTTGAATTTCAAGCTTTCTGGCATTGCAGTATGTGAATGTCTTCACCTGCAATTAAGAGTAATTTTGCTTACATACATATGACCTTGATATCATATTTGAAAACTTTCAATGACTGTAGTTAAAAAGCTTTGAGATTAATAATGAACTAAGGTCACACTCTCTTCTTTGGAGTTTCACTAGATCTTATTTTTGTGCATTTTGTTAGTATTACTTCCAGCTTACTTTTTTATACAGATCAAACTAAATAGCTCCTCTGGCCAACTCTTGACAAAAGATTGGAAATATTGATTGGTAAGAATTTTATGAATTATGCATTTGTGCAGAGAAAACTAACAAATACAGAGTCAGCACTGGTCAAAATTTATAGAAAATCATTACTGGCCAATATTTACAGAAGGATTTTGTGACAAAGTCTGAACTTCTTCAGTTGCTGCATTAATAGACATTTTTTTTCTTCTGTATTTTTGATGGAACAAAATTGTGAAATGTCAATCAAATCAGTTCTAGTGCTGCTATGAGGAATTAATTTCCGAAATGGTCATACAGCTCATTAAAAACATAATAAAGTTTGCCTCGTTATGGCTCATGGACACAGCAACCCAGTTTTGCCACAGTGCTGACCTACGATCCCTGATGCATCCATACAAAAGTTAGATGATCTTACCATGCACAGTCACTTGATCCTACCATGTACAGTTACTTAGATCTGAATTTGGATGTAAACTTGAAAGTAAGTTGATCATGCAGAAAATATAGGTCAAAGATACCTCATTTGACCTGGATGCTGACATACCGCCAAAGATGCATGCACATGCAAGGTTAGATGATACTACCATGTACAGTCACTTAGAAGTGAACTCAGATGTAAACTTGAATGTAAGTCAATCATGCAGAAAATATAGGTCAAGGTGACCTAAATTTTGCCTGGATGCTGATCTACCTCCAAAGATGCATGCACATGCAAGGTAAGATGATTCTACCATGTACAGTTACTGGGATATCAATTTGGACCTAAATTTAAATGAAAGCCAATCAAGCAGAAAATATATGTCAAAGAGACCTAATTCCCTGGGAGGCTGTGAAAGAGCCCAAGAAGCATCTGTATGCAAAGTTTGATGACCCTACCCTTCATAGTTACCAAGATATATACCTAATGCGGACACTTTGTTGAGGCGAACTAATTATTGAAGTTTGAGTTAACATATGTGTTATGGTCTTATATTTATTTACTCCATATCCTTTCATAAAATATTGAAAACTCAGGTCTATAAAAAAATACTAATTACTCCCTTGCTACTTTGCAATTTAAAATGTCATGAGACAGGGAACCACAAACAAGTGCCAACTACTGCTTTATCCAAACACTACTTTGCTGAATATCAACAAATACTAAAATATGGTATTTATTATTTTAATACAAAATAAATTACAGTAAAAAGATTTATCTTCAACAATATACTATAAAAATATCAGGACAGAATGATATTCATGGTGAATTGATAAGCACCATATTTATATCGTCAAAATCTCCATTATATAGAAGAATTGGATACTGTTCAGTCAAAGGTTTAGGAACTGGTCATTATATTACGTATCTTTACTAAGTAATTACCAAAGTAGGTGATTTTTCTATCACCTGATTTGAATGTAAAATAATACAGAGCTGTAATGGACGGATTCAAAATATTTTACAACAGTGTATTCAATAGGATACACACCAATATATATAATGGTAAATTTGAAAGCAATGTTTCTTGTTTCATATCATCAGTTAATTAGAGACAAAAAGGCACTTCTGCTAACATTTAACATATGTAAGGCAGTGACTGTAAATTTTTATACTCATATTACAGTTTTAAAATGCTGTTTATAATACCATGAACCCTTACTACACAAATGTTAAATCAGTTTTCAGAGTTTTTTTTGTGAAACTGTAAATATCTGATATGAAGGTAACCAGTAACCATAAAATGTATAGAAAATAAAAATCTGTATCACAAATGGGGAATGAAGTATTTAAAGTTTTACAATTTGATTGTTAGACATTTCCTTAAGAGAGAAATGGAGGACTATTGTAACCCTATCATATCAACATTCTGTCTCATTATCAGCATCACATATATAATATCACAGATAGCATTTAAGGTGATAAACACTATATTTCAATAGGTTTAGGTATTGGTTTTCTAACATGTCTCATTGTAGAGCCAGGCTCTGATGGTTTGAATGGAGCATGTCTGCCATACGGCCGTGGTATAGGTAATTCACTATCATCGTCAGGTATATAAGCATTAGGACGAGGTTCTGCTGTTGTTGTAACACCTCCAGCAATTTTATACTGTTCTTCTTCTTCTTCAGCCTGAAATTTATATCAAAACATTAAATATACAGATATATTCAAATCAACAGTCTACCAGCAACATGTTCCAATAATTAACCATATCTTTTAAAACTGAAATTAATGAGAAAATGATTTGCAGTGCTATTGTTATAATATCCCTGTTATTGTTCACTTTGTAAAGTTTAGGTGAAGAAAGTTACTTTAGAGAGTGTAATGTGCCAGTAACTTTATATAGAAGCCAAAAATGTAATATACTGTTTTTGTAATAAGTAAAGAGTTAAAAGATTTACCAATCTAATTTCTTCTTTGTCTCTCTGTCGCATTTCATCATCCCGTAACATACGAAGCCATGCCCTCTCATAATCATCATTAGGTGGTTCCCCTTTCTCCATTCTAATATAACATTGTTCTAATTCAGCCTCTTTTTCTTTCAAATTTTGTTGCAGTTTAAGTGCATTAGCTTGGTTCATAGATAATTCTGACACCATTGCCATCATCTGTCGTGTTGTACCTTTTATTTTGGATTGTAAATCATTAACCTATAAAATATGGAATAAAATCTTAATCTACACATCAGCAGATAATGAAATGTTATAATACAAAATTACAGCAGTATTTCATGGATCAAATTGTAATAAATCTAATCTGGAAAGAAAGTGCAGGAAATTGAAACAAACTTCTTGAACAAAATTAATTTATATTCAGTACATGGGATAATTTTTCAGTATCATCTCTAAATTTTCATGATTGCCAGTGATTACAACAACAACAAGATGTGTTTAGTGAAACACTTATGCCTCCCTGCAGAAGTAAAGAAGAAACATTTAGCAACTTTGAACAATGAATGTCCTTCTGACAAAATAATTTGTAGAAATAAATTCTGGTATCAACTGAAAAGTTTAATCATATCAAATGATGATTGCAATTGGATGCAAACACAGAAGTCACCCAAATGAACCCCTCCAATCATTATCCAAGCATTATTAAGGAAACAATTTTCACCCCCCCCTTTTTTGGAACATTTATAGTCAACTCATTGTGTTCTGTCTATCAGTGTTATCAGTACTTTGATTACACCAGGGATTATCAATACTGGTTCCCAAAAAGTAGAGGAATACATAGAAGAGAAGAAATGAAATAGATATTTTTAGTAACATTCCTCATCATTGATATATATAATATATATATAAATACAATGTACCTGTAAAACGAAAGTGAATAAATGAGGAAAATATGCTGAATGATTTAAAAAAATCTTTTTTACAAAAAAAAAATTCTATAGATATCAAGCACATTTCATCACAAATGAGTTTAATTTCAATATAGATAAAATTAAACAAAATATAATTTCATTTTTCTGGTGAAATTTTACCGGAGAGTCACATGCCAAGGTCAAGGTCACGAGGTCAAATATTCTGTACCAACTGAAAGGTCTCTCCACAAGGAATACACATGCAAACTATGAAAGCCCTATCATTTACCATTCAAAAGATATGCTCAATGTTAAAGTTTTATGCAGTTGTTCACAGGCCAAGGTCAAGGTCACAAGGTCAATTATTCTAGTACCAATTGAAAGGTCTTGCCACAAGGAATGCACATGCAAAATATGAAAGCTGTATCACTTACCAATCAAAAAGATATACCCAATGTTAAAGTTTATTATTTTTTTCAAAAAGTCCATGACATGTCAAGGTCAAGGTCACGAGGTCCAAAATTTTGGTATCTTTTGAAAGGTCTTGCCACAAGGAATACACATGCAAAATATGAGAGCCCTATCACTTACCATTCAAAAGATATGCCCAATGTTAAAGTTTTTTGTGGACAAACAGACAGACAGACCAAAAACTATATGCCCCCCGAATCTTTGATTCACGGGGGCATAAAAATTATATTGGCTGGCAAATAAGTTGAGGTTTTTTAAGTTTAGCTTTTACCATCCTAAGTCTGTATTATCATTGTGAATTAGATAAAATAAAATTCACAAAACCTCTGAAGACCTGAATAGAATGTATTTAAAACTTAATGAATGACATGTCTGCTTTTATATTTTTCTTTGCCATACACATAATTGTTTGTAAATATACCTTTTTGGCAAGATCTAATGTGTCTTCTTTGCCTGCTTCTGCCTTTTTCTTCACACGTTCTGCTAATCGTGTGACTTGTTCAAATATTAAATCTTTTTCTAATAAATGCTCTTCCTTTTCTGCTAATCTCATTTCCAGCTGAAACAAAAATTATTACAGTTTATAAATATTACACTATCAATTGGCTTTAAAAATTCTTAAAAAGGGAAAAAGAACACAAGTAAAATGTAAAATAATTAGGATGGTGTTTACAGGTGTACAACTATAGGCCATAATAAATAGATTCCTAGATTCTCATCCATTTTTCTCAAAATATGGGACGGGCGGGCAAATTTAATTTCATATCTTTTATCAATTTTTTGTGAAAATTGCTTCTTAAAGAAAATCACCCAAATTGGCCAAAAAATGTTTGAGGCGGGTGAAAAAAAATTGGGTAGGTGGGGATGAAAATCTTTGATAGTTTTCATTATGGCCATATCTGTATAGACTATCAAATATGATTTAAAGAACAGAATAAAATTTTGACATTCCAACTTTCCAGAGGAAAACAAATTGTAGTACAAAATATATCTTTATTTATCATCCTTCCCATGGTTATATCAGCTTGCAGAGCCTTTCCGCAAAAGCCATATCCGGTTGACCCGGATATATCAGAGGTTGACCTGGATATATCAAGCGATTCTCCCAAAGTTTCAAAGGCAATACACACGAAATCAAACAGATAAAAATAAACATCTATTGAATTTGATCTTTCCGATTAGGTATTCAAAACAGAATCATGATTACACAAATCGATAAACTAGACGTCAGAAAAATTGTAGAAACTGGGTCGTTGATATATCCTGCAGAGCTTTGATGTTTTCACATTATGACATCATAAAAGCTCGAAGGAACGGTAGAATATCGTAACAACCGAAGGCTACTGCAACATTCAAAATCGACATTATTTTGATTAGTTTGGTCAAAATATTCATCAAGTTACAAAACCTTTGCCGATAAAATAATGCAAAAACAACAAAACATGTTTTTGAAGCTAAAAATTGCTGAAAAGGCGAGAATGACATGTATGTCGAATTTCCAGCGCACTTTTGGAAGAATTTGAAACCTCTGATCAATAAATACAAATCTAAAATGCAAAATAAAGGATGATAAACAAGTTATTGGGCTTTTACCAGCTGATGTATTGTAAAATATCATCCCGCTCGCCAGAATATGAAGATTGGGGCGAGTGAGCGTAGCTGTCAAGAGCCCAATTAAACATATACATATTTCTTTCTGGATAACTACTTAAATCAGTTTATTTATGTACAATTGCATTCTCATACGATTTCAATTAAGTGCAGAACTACTGTAAAAAATATACAATATTGTAATTTTTCTTTGTTAAGATTTTTTTCCAAATTTATCTTACCTTTTCTGATTTTTCATGTAATTATATTGGCTTAAGATCCTTCCCTCTAGGTATTGTACTCTATCTATGTTTGTCTTATTTTGCTTATCTGTTTGGTTTTTTTTTCATGTAATTCTATTTGTGAAGGATCCTTCTCCTCTAAGTATCATACTTAAACATTTCCATAGATTTGTTTAAAGTTTGCTTACCTGTTCTGATTTTTCATGTAATTATACTGGAGTAAGATCCTTTCCTCTAGGTATTGTACTCTATCTACTTTTGTCTTATTTTGCTTATCTGTATGGTTTTTTTTCCATGTAATTCTATTTGTGAAGGATACTTCTCCTCTAAATATCATACTTAAACATTTCCATACATTTGTTTAAAGGTTGCTTACCTGTTCTGTTTTTTCATGTAATTCTATTTGTGAAGGATCCTTCTCCTCTAAGTATTGTACTTAAACATTTCCATAGATTGTTTCAAGTTTGCTTACCTGTTCTGTTTTTTCATGTAATTCTGTTAGAGTAGGATCCTTCCCTTCTAAGTATCGTACTTAAACATTTCCATAGATTGTTTAAAGTTTGCTTACCTGTTCTGTTTGTTCATGTAATTCTGTTGGGGTAGGATCCTTCCCTTCTAAGTAATGTACTTAAACATTTCCATAGATTGTTTACAGTTTGCTTACCTGTTCTGATTTTTCATGTAATTCTGTTGGGGTAGGATCCTTCCCTTCTAAGTATCGTACTTAAACATTTCCATAGATTGTTTACAGTTTGCTTACCTGTTCTGTTTTTTCATGTAATTCTGTTGGAGTAGGATCCTTCCCTTCTAAGTATCGTACTTAAACATTTCCATAGATTGTTTAAAGTTTGCTTACCTGTTCTGTTTTT
>MJUU01002466.1:46389-69831 GCA_002080025.1 Modiolus philippinarum
GAAAGGGGTTACACACAAAAAGGTAATAATTTAAACCACTCGAGCCAGTTACTGAATCTGTTGGAGCAAAAACATATTTAGAAATTGTAATGCTTCATTTTTTTTGAAATGAAATTCAATGAAAGGAGACAATTTTATATGTGCATCAAACAAATAATACAGTAAAGTCAAGCCTTCTAAAATGATGTTCCAAATACTTGTGTTTGATCATCTAATTTTGATGACTGTCTGGTCATCATCGCAACACATAAACACAGGAGTCTAAAATCCCAGCAATAAAGTGGTTATGTTACATAAAATGTCCTGAAACCCCACACGGAGCTACATTGTGAAGCTATGGCCCTCAGTTTTCATCGAAAAAAAAAAATTTAGATGTGTTTCCTTAAGAGAGGCAACAATTGTACATGTTGTAAATTGTGTTCATTGGATATTTATTATAGAAGATAGAACAGGTTTTCATACCAAATGAAATAACAGAAAAAGAAATGAAATGCAAGTGAGAAAATCTAAAGACTTGCATATCAATACCAGACTGGGAAACAATGACATAAACATAACTGTAGATCTTTTTTTCTGCCAAAAAACAAAAACAAAAAAAAAAACCCAACTTTCTGTTGATTTTTTTTACTGCCCCTACTCTAGTTGCAAACACTATAAAAGCTGTAAATTTCTTGCTTGCATGCGATCATAAAGCTAGAAAACAGTAATACTGCGTTTTGACGCTTTGATTTTTTCATGTAATTCTATTTGTGAAGGATCCTTCTCCTCTAAGTATCATACTTAAACATTTCCATAGATTTGTTTAAAGTTTGCTTACCTGTTCTGATTTTTCATGTAATTATACTGGAGTAAGATCCTTCCCTCTAGGTATTGTACTCTATCTACGTTTGTCTAATTTTGCTTATCTGTTTGGTTTTTTTTTTTCCATGTAATTCTTTTTGTGAAGGATCCTTCTCCTCTAAGTATCGTACTTAAACATTTCCATAGATTGTTTAAAGTTTGCTTACCTGTTCTGTTTTTTCATGTAATTCTGTTGGTGTAGGATCTTTCCCTTCTAGGTATTGTACTCTATCTATGTTTGTCTTATTTTGCTTATCTGTTTGTTTTTTTTTTCATGTAATTCTATTTGTGAAGGATCCTTCTCCTCTAAGTATCATACTTAAACATTTCCATAGATTGTTTAAAGTTTGCTTACCTGTTCTGATTTTTCATGTAATTATACTGGAGTAAGATCCTTCCCACTAGGTATTGTACTCTATCTACGTTTGTCTAATTTTGCTTATCTGTTTGGTTTTTTTTTTCATGTAATTCTATTTGTGAAGGATCCTTCCCTTCTAAGTATCATACTTAAACATTTCCATAGATTGTTTACAGTTTGCTTACCTGTTCTGTTTTTTCATGTAATTCTGTTAGAGCAGGATCCTTCTCCTCTAAGTATCGTACTTTAACATTACCATAGATTGTTTACAGTTTGCTTACCTGTTCTGTTTTTTCATGTAATTCTGTTGGCGTAGGATCCTTCCCTTCTAAGTATCATACTTAAACATTTCCATAGATTGTTTACAGTTTGCTTACCTGTTCTGTTTTTTCATGTAATTCTATTTGTGAAGGATCCTTCCCTTCTAAGTATCGTACTTAAACATTACCATAGATTGTTAACAGTTTGCTTACCTGTTCTGTTTTTTCATGTAATTCTGTTGGAGTAGGATCCTTCCCTTCTAAGTATCGAACTCTGTCTACATTTCTTGGATCTTCTAATTCCTTAAATAACTCTACCATTCTTTCCTGACACTGTTCTAGCTGATAACAAAATTATACAATTTAAATAAGCTTTAACATTTTCACATCTGTAATGGCCAATTATTTATCAAAAACTAATTTTTTTTTTATTTCAAAATAGAATCATATCATAAATTGCAAGAATAAAAAAAACTTTTGTCGAGAGTGATGACAAAGCCTGTGAAAAGACATTAGTGAAAAATCTGTCAAAAAATATTCTTTTTTTTTTATATGGAAAACAAATATTGAAGGCTTACCAGTAAGAGTTAATAATTAATTACAAATAACCTGGACGTTTTGGTCCATATAAATTGCTATGGTTACCTGCATTTGTAATATTTCTCTTTCCTGTTCTAATGCTTTTTTCTGTGGGACTTGTTTCCTCAGTAATTCTATTCTACGTTTTTCTTCACTCATTTGCATATTAAGAAACCTTATTTCTTCTTCTCTACTCTGAAGTTCAACATTTCCATTCCTTATCAACTGGTCTGCAATGATAAATTAAAAATCTTATACAAACTAAAATAATACAAAAAAATTAGGAAATGAAACTTATTCCTTTTGTCCTTTCATGAAAAATAAAACATTAAATTAAAATGAATTGCAATTTAATGCCCTTTAAAATTTAAACAGTGATTAAAAGAATAGCTAAGTCTTTTGAAACAATGTAGTTTTGAAGATACTTGATATAAAAAGACTGGGATGTCCTTTTTCTTAAAAACAATAAGTAGGAAAATATATTCAATTTGGGTTCTCAGCATTATGGCAATACAGAGACTGACAAATATAAGTTCTTTGTCAAAGTTAAAATATACCTTCAATGTTGACTTTCTCATAAAATGTTGCCACTTCTTCTTCTATCTGGATCAACTTCAGACCTCTGGAAAAATGGTAATATATATTTTTACATCTATAACTGTGACAGGTTGTAATAACACATTACTATTTGGAATATAAATTTTGTGCTAACCACTTTACTAATAAGCTATTAGGTTCATAAACAAGCACGAATTTCAACAAGATGTGTTTGTGAAACACTATGCCCCCGGCAGCAACCAAGTCTACCATACAACATAAATAATAAAATTGCAATCAATAGAAATTAAGGTTAAATAATAATTTGTACTAAACTTCATTAGATCTATTCACATACAGAATATCAAAGCTCTTGCAATTGTAATTAACGAGCTAAAAGCAAAATCTAGATTTTTACCCTTTGACCCCTGTGACCTTGACCTTTGACCTGACCTTAATGAAATTTGCATAATGGTGTACAGCTTTATATGATCAATATACAGGCCACATATCAAGGTCCAATCACATCTGGTTGGAAAAATATCAGCAATGTTTGAGTTTTCAAATTTTCAATCAGTGACCTTAACCTTTGACCTGACCATATTTTTTTTAGTGCATTTGTATTAAGCTTCATTAGATCTATTCATATATATAGAATATCAATCCTCTAGCAATTGTAATTAACGAGCTATAGCAAAATCTATATTTTAACTTTTTTACCTCTGTGACCTTGACCTTTGACCTGAACTTAGTGAAATTTGCATAATGCTGTTCAGTTTCATATGACCAATATACTGGCTAAATATGAAGGTCCTATCACATCTGGTTGAAAAGATATAGGCAATGTTAAAGTTTTTGTTAAAGTTTTCAATTTTGCACTCGGTGACCTTGACCTTTGACCTGACCAAAATTTTTTTGGTGCATTTGTATTAAGCTCTATTAGATCTATTCACATACAGAATATCAAGCCTCTATCTATTGTAATTAACGAGCTATAGCAAAATCTAGATTTTGACCTTTTGACCTATGTGACCTTGACCTTTGACCTGACCTTGGTGAAATTTGCATAATGCTGTTCAGTTTCATTTGACCAATATACAGGCCAAATATGAAAGTCCTATCACATCTGGTTGAAAAGATATAGGCAATGTTAAAGTTTTTGTTAAAGTTTTCAATTTTGCACTCGGTGACCTTGACCTTTGACCTGACCCATTTTTTTTTGGTAGATTTGTATTAAGCTCTATTAGATCTATTTACATATAGAATATCAAGCCTCTAGCAACTGTAATTAACGAGCTATAGCAAAATCTAGATTTTGACCTTTTGACCTCTGTGACTTTGACCTTTGACCTGACCTTAGTGAAATTTGTATAATAATGTTCAGCTTCACATAATCAATACACATACCAAATATGAAGGTCCTACAACATCTGGTTTAAAAGTTATGAGCCAGGTTAAAGTTGCAGACAGACAGACATACAGACAGACAGGACAAAAACAATATGCCCCCGATCTAAAGATCCGGGGGCAAAAAAATATCTCATAGCTATTTATCTTTTTGTATATTGTATTCATTCTCATCATTTGTATAAAAGTTCAAATGACTGTTGAAAAATTTGCTGCATTTTGTATTTTCTTTTTAATCTATTTCTTGAATTCTAATTTCAAGTCTTGTTTATTCCATACCTCACTTCTGTTTACTCTTTCACTCTTTTTAAATCACAGATAACGGTTGACAGGAAAATAAGTGTTGTCAACAATAATTAAGCCCATTATAAACTTTACCTATTATTTCTCTTTTTAAGTTCTGTAGAATACATATCCCTAAGTCTAGTCCAGATAAGTCTTACCTATCATTTCTCTTTTTAAGTTCTTTTGAGTACATATCCCTCAGTCTAGTACTCTCTTCCTCTCCTTGGTTGATCATCATGTTAAGTTTAGACATGTCCATTTTCTGTTGATCTTGTTGTGCCTTCATTTCCATATAAACAGCTTTCTGTTTAGATAATTCATTTAACAAGCTATCTCTCTTAACTATGTTAGTCATGTGTTTCAGCCTCTGATTCTGAAGGATTCTATAAAAGCAAGGGTTTTTGTTATTGCAGTTATTCAAATCTAACTGTAATGAATGACATTCTTCATATGTCATAAATTAAACTAATAATTATATTGATTTATTGATTGATTACTTAAACTTTTTATATCCAAAGAACAGTGATTATTATAGATTATTACATAGCATTTTTCATATCACACCCTTTATCATCCCGAAAGCTGTCAGTCTTGAGGGATGATGTATGACCAAGGGCAAAATGAAGGATGTGATATGAAAAATGACATGTAATGATGTTTTTATCATATACTTCAACTGTAAAAGAAATTTCCAGCTGAAACATATCTTCATGCTTATTAAATGCAGTATTAGCATTTAGTTATTATACTTCATTTGATATGACGATATCATGTGTAATGTTTATCATTTACGGAAACACAAAAACTTGCATGAGATCAAGCTTCTGAGTAGTGACGGAAAAGCATGCGATAATTACTGGAAGCAGTTGATAAGATGTCACATCAGCCCGCTTCATTAATTTTTATTGAAATCATCTGGTTTTATCGAGAGATAAAATTTTAATCATATTTAAACTAAGTATATGATAATTATTTATATGTGGATTTATAAAACCAAAAAATGACAATAAATTTACTTACTTATCCTTATCATTTACTGTGTGACGAAGGATTTCAATTTCATTCTGTAACATTTTAATTTTTTCCTTCATTTCAGCAGCCTTCTGTGTACTGGTCTGGATCAAATTTACACATTTATTTCTCTCATTCTTTATAACATCATATAACTTGGCAAATTCCTTCAACCTATAACAAGAAATTTGATGAGTTTTATATTTAGAAACATTTTGTGTTTATAATGTAAAAGTAACAAAATCTGCAGATTTTTTGTGAATGGCATAATTCTATTTAAAAGGATTTCTGGGATAAAAATAAAATAACAAATTATTGCATTGTAGTATGACATGAAAAGAAAAATATATGAGGAAGCCAGTCAATGAAAAAAAAATGTAGATACAAAGAATTAAAATTCATTCAAATGTAAATTGCATAAACCACATTAAAGAAAATGCCAATCTACTGTTGCATAAAGCAATGCTCATAGTGAATATATTTAGAATCAGCATGGATATTTTTTGAAACACTAACCATTTTAATATTGTTACAAAGACTTACTTTATTTCCATTTCTTTCTCTTTCTTTTTATGATCAGCTATTTGTAAGTCTTTTGTCTGTAAGTCTTCCTCAGCTTTATGATATCTTATTTCTGCTCTCATAAAATCCCTAGCTTTCTGTTCTCTCTCATCAGCCTACATAACAAACAATAATTATCATCCATATATTTCCAATTAAATTATGATTAGTAATTATCTCCCTTTATTCTTATCACCAGAAAAATATTCACTGTTGTGTTGTTTTACACATTTAAATTTTTGTAATAAAACCATTAACATGCACCCTAGATTTATATTTTGTCAAAAATCTATGATTATTATCTGTCAAATGATTTAGTACAGGGAAACCTGACATGAAAAAAACCCTGTGTAAATCAAAAGCGTGTGAACATTAAACCCAGTATTTAGTCCCATTGTTTAATCTTAATTCATTGTTAGAATTTGAAGATTAACACTCAATAATGAAGTCTTTTCAAGGGAACTAAATCAAGATGTATTTTTGTCCAGTTGGTTCCCTGTTATGAGGAACATAAAAATGTCTTTGAAAAACAGAGATAAGGTATGTGAGACCTAATGCAGAACCACTAAACTCACCTTAATAGCTGCCAAACGATTCAATTCCACAACTTCTATTCTAAGATCACTCTGTTCATATAACAAAGCCTGTTCCTGTGCAGCACTAGTTTCTAAGGCTATGTGTTTATCTGTGGTAACTTTGTTCTGCAAATACACCAGTTGATTAAACATGAATCATATTAATTATTTGATAGGTAAATAGTCGTAATTACAAAAAATCTAATTTTTCTATAAACTAAATCATTGTATGTATACAAAATTTTGTACAGTTTGAGTGACTAAAAATAAAATGTTAAATTTTTCTAATTTTTCTGATTGAAAGGTTATTAAAATTTCCAGTATAAGTTTCAGAAAATAGCAAGATTTTGATCTTTTTAATCTTTTTAACTACCCATTTAATATATGTAGTGAAATTAAAATATCACTATAATTGTTACATATTAATAGATATCATTTTCTGTCAATTTAATAAGTTAAAGAACCTTGTCAACTTGTTTCACATAAGTGGTCCTACTCAACAAATTTAAAACAAGATGTGTCTGTGAAACACTATGCCCCAGGAAGCAGCCATGTCTTCAATACAAAATTAATACTAAAATTGCCATCAATAGAAATTAAGGTTAAGAAGACATTTGAACTAAGCTCCATTAGATCTATTCACATATAGAATATGAAGCCTCTAGCAATTGTAATTAATGAGCTACAGGAAATCTAGATTTTGACCTTTTAACCTCTGTGACCTTGACCTTTGACCTGACCTAAGTGAAATTTGCATAATGCTGTTTAGTTTCATATAACCAATATACAGGCCAAATATGAAGGTCCTATCACATCTGGTTTAAAAGTTATAAGCCAGGTTAAAGTTGCGGACAGACAGACAGACAGTCAGACAGACAGGGCAAAAACAATATGCCCCCGATCTAAAGATCCGGGGGCATAAAAAACAATATCCAGATGCATGAATGCAAGTACTTACATGTTTTGCTAAAGAAACTTTAACCATTTCTACTTCCTTGGCCAGGTCAGCTTTCTTCTTTGCTAAGGAACCATCATCTTTTGGCAAAGATTCAACCTAAAATTATAATAGTGTTTCATTCAGTTTAATTTGAAAGTGAATTGTCTCGACAACAAATATTTCTTCTTAGCATTACTATGATCAGTTATTATATTTTGAATTAAATGCCATCCTGATATCAGATATACTAAAATTTTGGTGAAATTTGATATCAATCAAAATAAACACAATTTGTCCAGACATTTGTCTTTTCATTGACAGATCTGGTGTGTAAGACATTTTTACCCGTGCATTTGTCTTTTCATTGACAGATCTGGTGTGTAAGACATTTTTACCTGTGCCTTTGTCTTTTCATTGACAGATCTGGTGTGTAAGAGATTTTTACCTGCGCTTTTGTCTTTTCATTGACAGATCTGGTGTGTAAGACATTTTTACCTGTGCCTTCGTCTTTTCACTGACAGATCTGGTAAGTAAGACATTTTTACCTGTGCTTTTGTCTTTTCATTGACAGATCTGGTGTGTAAGACATTTTTACCTATGCTTTTGTCTTTTCATTGACAGATCTGGTGTGTAAGACATTTTTACCTGTGCTTTTGACTTTTCATTGACAGATCTGGTAAGTAAGACATTTTTACCTGTGCTTTTGTCTTTTCATTGACAGATCTGGTAAGTAAGACATTTTTACCTGTGCTTTTGTCTTTTCATTGACAGATTTGGTGTGTAAGACATTTTTACCTGTGCTTTTGTCTTTTTATTGACAGATCTGGTGTTTAATTTGTCCCGACATTTTTACCTGTGCTTTTGTCTTTTCATTGACAGATCTGGTGTGTAAGAGATTCTCCTCAGCTACTTTTAGCTGTAGTTCGGCCTTCTTTAATGTTTTCAGATCCCTATCTTTCTCTCTGGTCCTTCTAGCATGGGCTTCATGTTGGTTCTTCTTTTCTAACATAATGTGTCTCAAACCCATGTCTATAGTACCCCTGTAAAATATAAAAAAATATATATTAATTATTTTTCCAGTGACACTTCATCCAAATAACTTAATTAAATTTTCAGTTCTAACCTACCTTAAATTTTGTTTTCATAACAATTTTTTACATAATGCTTGAAATAGTAAATTCTTTGCTGGTGAAACATTCAACAAAAAAAAATACTGTCTACAGATTGAATTTTGTGTAAAGAGTGAAATCATCTCCCATGTACATAATTACATCCCGTTGCACACTAGTGTTATACAATTAACAAAATCATAAAAATCATATGTTTCATACCTGTCTCCATCTAAAGTAGCTTGTTCATTTTTAGCTGCCTCAATTTCCTTCAGAATCATATTGACTTCCGTATTCCTCTGATCAACAAGTGATTTCCCTTTTTCTACTTCTGTTTCAAGTTCAATTTTCTCATCAGTTAAATCTTCTTTCTTCTTGGCGAACAGTTTTAGAGATTCTTTCAAAGATTCATGTTCAACATCTAAGGTTTTCTGCTTCTTGTCAATCTCACTACAAAGATAATAAAAACACATCAAAAACTTGCAAAAACAGTTGATTCCAAAACTTCACAGATTATAGAAGATTCTCACAGCAATAAAGTAAAGGTTTTTCAATGGACGGATTCAGAAATGAAACGGCATTATGGGATTGTAATTGTTCTGAACGTTCTTGATTGGTAAAAAACGTATTTTACGAGTACGCTGAGCTTGCGCAACGTCATTTACGAGGACGGAAGTTGAATTTCTGAATCACTCCATTATGGGTCCTTTCAAATGATCATGATAATACTTACATTTTAGAGTTTATGTTTCCTCACAAGATTTTCTTATGACCCTAAGAATAGAAGGATTTTTTTTCACATATCATATCTGATTTTCATGGATCACCCAAGAGTCTATTTCAAATTTTCATACATATATTTGGTGGACCATGCATTATACATACTAATGAAATTATGCCCACAACCCTTCTAAGTCCATTGTGATGGTCTTCATCTGAGCTCTAAACAAGAGATAAAGTATAAGTCTTTTCTAATACCATTTGTTAAATTTTAAAGATGAATTTCTGACTGCCAAAGATATTGTATTTTTTGTGAATTGTTTTTTTACTCTCTGGTTTTGAACTCACTTGAACTGTCTTTGAAGTTTGTCTTTTTCTTTCATCAGCTGATTAGGAACTGAATTAACTTGGACAAGGTCTCCCTGTAAATACATAAGAAACAGATATAACAAATAAACCTATGTTTTCATATCATTTTAATTTACTGTGGAAGTATTTTTATTTGTGGAATCCAATTTTCATGGTTTTTATAAATATCACTGTTTCATTGGTCCTTAAATTTGTGGTTTCTTATTCCATACCAATTATTTCTATAAAAAATATCCATTTTGTTGGGAACTTAATTTTGTGGCAAAAATGTGATGGTAGAGTCCTTTACTTAATTTTTATTAGTGAATGGCAAAATTTTTTATGTACTCTTTGTTATGCATTCATTCCTTTTCTCCATAGATATTGATCAATCTATCAGTGCTTTTCTGATTACTTAATTCTGCCCATTTAAGGACAATGATGCTTCTTATGTTTTGTCAAAAATAAGATAACCTTTCTATACATAAATTTGCTATTAGATTGCAGAAACTTGAAGCTCAACAAACAGCTTCTTTTCTTAGATCTTAAAGTTTACAACTGCATACCATTCTTGCACATCTGACAAAAAACACAACTCACTGTATGGGAATATTGGTGAAATGATTTTCGATGTCTTATTGTAGTGAAACTTGATCAAATATGCTACTTTTACTAGGTAATAATGCAGAATATTGAACTTTTTCAGCAAACTCCTATCAAGGGGAGATAATTTGTATAAAAATAAAAGGGAAAAATTAGTTTTCTCCATTTATTTAAAAAAAGGTTTGGTGGCTCAGCGATTTTCTAATGCAAAATTGAAGGAAAGTATATAAATGATAAACTAATAATTTACCAAATTTTAAAAAAATTCTTTCTGATGTAATAAAATATAATTATGTTAAAATTTGAAAAAAATTCCCCATCATTTCAACCAAAATAGTGGATTTCTGGCTTCTATGGCCAGTGATCCCCAATTTTTATTTTTGTTTATCAAATACTCTAATAACAAACTGAAAGTCATGAAAATATCAGATATACCACCTAAATTAACATATTAATTTTATTATATTAAAAAAAACATCTATAACAGACTTGTGTGAAGAAATTATGATACCTCTAGAAATTCCTACCTTCAATTTTTCCATTTCATCCACCAGTTTTTCATATTCTTTCCTATCCTGTACAATCTGTCTATTATTAGTTTCCAAATCTTCCTTTAATGATTTATTTTCCATCTGTCTCTGCATTATTTCCTTCTTTATCTCATCACATGCTGCCTGTAGTTCTTTAATTTTCTTTTCAGTTTCCTACAAGTTCAATAAAATTTGTAACTAAGTCATATCAAAGATAAAATAGTTTCTTCTTTCTCTTCAAAATCTTACAACATATATTTTCATCACTACAGAATGGATCTGTCTATAAAAACAACTTTGCACTTACGGCACTGAAATTAATCATAGAACAATGGAATAATATAAAGACTTACCCCTTGCTTTGGAAGCCTGGCAAATTCTTTTTCAAGGATTTTCTTTTCTTCAGTCAAACTATTCAAAGAAGACAATATTATATATTAATTTATCAACTCAGGAAGTCCTAGAATAAAATGGACATCATAGAAAACAAAATGTTGTCCCTTCACTTTCCTTAAAAGCAAACAACAATGAGTGTATAAAAGTAAAAACATTACCGTTACTTTTATTGCTTATTTTCATACAATACCCACAACAGGATGACAATCAACAATGTTAAACTTAAATACAAGAATACGCCGATATATTCATTATTGTTGTAATTTGGTTTTTTAAATAAAAAGGAAAATAAGACCATGTTTCAATTAAAAGTAAAACGTCAAACAAATGATAGCATATCTATGTTTAGAAACAGAACAAATTTTTTGTACTAATTTCTAAACTTACGATTCAAATTTATAGTTTAATTGGTACTCTCTATCCAGGATTTCATCTTTTGCATTCACACTTTTTAAAATATCACGTCTAAGATTGACCACCTCAGAATTGGAAGTTTTATCTGGTAAATTATCAGCCTTTTCCAACTCAACTCTCTGTCTCTCTAACTCCACTTGTAATTCTTTTACTTGTATCAACAGATTGGATTCATTATCTCTTGTACTGAAATATAAAGATGTTAAATACCATTATCATTTTAAATTAGTTTAATATTGATTGAGTTATCTATCAATTTTTATTTTTCCAATGAATTTGACAATAATTTGCATGAGAAATGAAGGGATATCTAGTTGCTACATACTCATTTATACAAAACAAATAAACAATACTTAAACCACAGTTCTTCATATTAAAGTCACCATTTATTTATTGTATCATGTATCAAATTACACACAAAAGACCATCATCAGCATTTAGTACGACTTTTTCTTTTTATTCCACGAAATAATAAATCATAATTCAGAATAGTTCCTCATATAAAACTTTGCCACAATCTCTTTACTAGAGGCTCAGATACTGAGCCTGTATTGCTCACCTGACAAAGATGGTATTTCCCATAGGGCAGTCTTTACGAAATGCGTCGGTCCAACGGACAAAACCGACATTTTGGCAGAAGGACCGGTAAAAATTTGTTAAGTGTCAGTCTGAATGTCCGATATTGTTCTTGGGCTAAGCCACTGGAAACGATGTTTCAGGCTGCAAAAATGACAATCATCTGGCAGATTTGAGACTTTAGTTCGTGATCACTAACATATCCTGTCAAGAATCTTTCGTCAAATTGATAAAATTAGGGTAAAAATGATTACCGCTCATATGAAAAAGCATTCCAAAGGAAGTGATACGTATTAATGAACCGATATCTGAAAAACGTACATGAGGATTTTCCGGAAATCTACTATAATACGACATTTGTTGAAACTTTTGGTCCGATGACCATTTGGTCGGTCCGATATGCCATAAAGGACTGCCGGTCAGAATGTCCACCAAATTTGAAATGTATTTTGGGAAGACTGATAGGGTCCAATGTTAAACCTAAGTTCTGCGCTGATGGCCTGGTTTTTCATCAGAATGGAACCAAATAAGCAATCTTTGTAAAGGACCTCAATTTGGTTGAATTTGCTTCTGAGGTTTCAGAGGAGAAGATGATCATGTTACACATAAGTTACGTGCTGGCAGCTATGTTTTTTATCGGATAAGAACAAAATGAGCAATCTTTGTAAAGGAACTTCCATACACCATTCCTGTAAAGTTTGGTTGAATTTGCTTCAGTGGTTTCAGAGGAGAAGATGAAAATGTGAAAAGTAAACGACGACAGACGAAGGACGCCAAGTGATAGCAATAGCTCACACTGACCCTTAGGGTCAGATGAGCTAAAAAGAAGAAATTTAACACGAAAAGTTGTCGAAAAAAATGTCCATGAGATAAACAAAATAAGGTTAAGCAGTGCAGCGGCAGACTCAGCAGCTTTCATATCAATTGAGTATTTGAAGTCACATGTGCCATTCAACATTAGTCCTACCTCAAAGAAAGATAAAAACAGCTACAAAGTTTATTTTGTCTGTCATTACGAATTCATACAATAATTGAATTTTTATTCAATGAATTTTGAGTATTGATTAAAAAAAAGGAAGGCTATTATCTACTTACGTTTTCACTAATTCATGTAAATCTGTGTACTTTGCCTTCAAATGAGCTAATCTTGTTCCAGTAAGTTTACCATCTTGAAAAAGCTACAAAATATACAATGTTATGAAAAACAAATACATGTGAGTTTCTCTGATATAAAACTGTGAACATTTACTGGTACATAAACTGACCATAACAGTTCATGTTTCATTACAGTTAGGGAGCTCTATGTTTACTTAGTCAAGAATTTCTTTATTTACAAATGCTTTTTCAACAGATGTTATACATGAATTCATAAGTACCAGTATTACCTAAAAAAAAATTTAGATCCACCTGTATAAAGTACGTGTATAACTATTTTATTGATATGTCAGTTTAAAAAAAGTCACAAAACTAGAAACTGAAATTCAGGCAAAATATATATTTCAGACTTCATGACATATGCAGTCTCCATTATACAGAATATTCATATTTTAATAAAAGAAATGTATTGATAAAGGTGATATATTTGTTCAGACTGAGTAAATATTCAACAAAGTCACTGAACAATTAGAAACTGAGTTCAAAGCTATAATTGACAGGTACCATACTAACATCCGCCCACCAGAATGTAACAACAGACCAAATATGGTAAGTCTAGATATTACAGTTGCTGAGAAGTGAAGAAACATCAAAGTCACTCATCCATGAAACTGATGCCAAGGTTACATGACAAATGTCATACTTGCATGCATCCATACAAACATGACAAATGAAGTGATAGACTAAATATTGATAAAACATAAGATTTTCTCAGAAATGGAAAAATAATTATTTGTATCTTCTTGTTATTCAGCACTCTTATAAAATCCTTGAATATACTTTTCAGCTGATAATGTTCAGGAAATTTTAAAATCCTGACTAAAAAATAAAAGCATGTGCTTCATTTTGAATTTTTTTATTCTAATGAGGGTTGTTTCTTTAAATTTTCAAAACATATTTATTTTTTGTGTAAGTGGAATTTACGCAGCTCAAATAGTTTTACCAAAATTCATATTTCAGGTAAATGTATACATATTCATTTCTTTGTCATCAGATTTGTGATTTTGTGTATTGTTTCCACTTGACTTTACTTCTAGAAAATTAATGAATTTTGTGAAGCTCATTCTGTTTCTGAGTGAATGAATCAGAGTTTCACTTAACTGTATCTAAAACCTTACTATGTTCAACACTTGCCAAAATGTGCCCTTATTGAAAATCTTTTATGGCTGTATCATACTACCCTATGGACAGCCTGTTTAGGTTTTTCACAAGTACTGAACTGATGCGTAACATTACAAACATACTAACCTCATCCAGACACTGGAATGCAGGACTAGAGGATACCTCAACTTGACTTTCCTCTTGTTGTACAACTCGAGGAGGAAGAGCAGAAATTGCTTGAGTGTATTTTTGTGAAGGTTCTTCCTCCTCACCCTCAACTTCATGGGTCTCCTCTGTTTCTTCTGTACTACTCATCTGTTTGTAAATAATCATGACAATGTTATTACATGTCACAATACTGTAAACACAAGTACAAAATGTAGACTAATATACATGTAGCTGTAAATATGGGGAACCTTAAAAAAAAGCTCACCAGTGTATTTAGGAGTTATAATACAATATATTACAAGCATATATTATATGTTATTCTGTCATCTTCACAGGGGATACAGGTTCATATTCCCTGTGTTTTATAGGGCACAGACAGGGAATATGAACCTGTATCCCCTGTGAAGCCCGAATAACTTTTATATTCTGCTAGAAGTGTTATTTTTTTTTGAACCTGTATCCCCAGGCCCTGTGAAGCCTGAATAACTTTTATATTCTGCTAGAAGTGCTATTTTTTTTCTATTAAACGCTACAATTAAAAATTGTGATTTTGCTACCACGGGGATACGGTCTCATATCCCCTAGCTGTCAAGGTAACCAATCAAATTGTGGGATTTACCTAGATATTTCACTTCAGCAGAATATAGTATCATACACATTGGTTTCTAAGTCTTTTGCTTAGCAAAGTTTTCTTTATTGTATGACTGATCTCAGCTGTATCACAAATTTATAGTACAATAACAGGGTTTATATAACAAAGGGCGTCAAGCCCTTCTAGATGTAAAGAAGCCTTTTTTAATGATAAACCTTAATACATTGGTCGCTTAAATCTTTATGGTTTTTTTTATCATTTCATATAATATTAATAGGTATTGAGGCAATTTTGATTTTGAGGTTGGTTGATAAAAAAAAACAATTTCTCTAATGATATTTACAGTTTACACCGGTTCTGGCCCATTAGATAAATTTTCATATTCAATAAATGTTGAATAAAGCCCCATGCTATTTCCCGCCAAATCTATTCAGAATACAATTCTTGGTGTTATAATTTATCATTAGAGAAAAAGATTACACCACTTTTTCTCACTTTTGAGACACAGCAGTTCCTTTTTTAGTAGTTTGAGATTTTCTTGACCTACACTAGTGCAAGACAAAACAATCGTGTGCAGTTTAATGGCAAATATCGTGTTTGCACATTAGGGTCTTCTCCCTGGAGTCTTCTAGTCTACATCTGTCCACTTAGTGGTCACAAGAGTATCTAATTTACGTATTATTAAGTTGTTATATCATTTGAAATAAAATTTCACAGGAAAATACAAGAATTGTTGTCTTTTAAAATATGGCATGCTCGGGTATACATTCCTGATTTTATGACGTTACAAAAAGGGACATAACTCCTTGTGTAAACAGAAGAAAAGAGAGAGATATTTTAGTGTGGATTTTAGTATATTTAAGGGTTAATACATTGAGAAATAAAATCAAACACCAGTGGAAGTGTGAGACAGGAGAATCTCAGACACCCTTGGGTAAGATTTCATTCATCTCAGTCTCAGCAAGCTTCGTCCGAGACTGGAAATCTTACCCTTCAGGCCTTGGGTGTCTGAAATTCTCCTGTCTCACACTTCCCCTGGTGTTAGATTCTTAATATCCAGATTATTACCATATTTTTCCCACTCTCGATAGATAAATTTAAAAATTCTAAAATGGTAGGCAAGCCACGCAATCAAAATTTTAAATTTAACTATCTCTAGTGGATAAAATATGCTAAACGTGATCTTGTGGTGTAATCTATGTATGTTTTCCTGTTGCAACTTTTTGAATACCAGCTACTGTGAATTGAAAGTGAATTGTGACAGCTTTGTATCCTAAAATGATCAATGGGATTACATGTAGCAGACAACATTAGTTTTTTTTACTGATAAGATTTTATAAACATTGAAAGGACATGGAGTAAATGCAAATGACATAGTCTCTACAAATACACAATGGAACAACACTTTTAGATTTGATAAATTGATAAAGGAAATTTTCCTGGTTTTACTGCCAACTTGTTTATATGATGGTTACTGAAACTTAAAGCTGTTTTAGCAAATGGTTGAAACAGATATGCAGACAGTTGAAACGGTGCTAGGGCCATCTTGAATTTGCTATGAGGTATGAACAAAGCAGCTCATTGGTGAAGGCTTCATGATGACTTCAAGAGAAGAAGAACAATAAAAGCCTGGTTCCTTTGCTTGTTTTTACATGTATTAATTGTCTCATGTGCATTTACCTCATATCCTTTCATTTACCATGCAGAATTAAATACAAGGTAAATAACAAAAAATGTTTTCACAGTAAAACTTTTTGAACACCATCCACTTTATTGACATTGAAATCTTTATAATTTTCTCTTCCTATCCAAAAACTGTCCAATGAAATAACATGTAGAAGACAACATAAGGTTATGCAAAATTAATTTTGACAAAGATGTGACATATTTCCTATACAAGTGTGGACCCAAATTAATGTCTTGCCTGTCCCTACTTGGTCACTAAATTGATGTGAAAACTCAAACTGCCTAAACCAGAAAACTTAGCATGTTCGCTAGACTGTGAAATTAGATCAACCTACAAAAGCAATATAGCAGACTGTATCACCCAAAACTGACCTAATCACAAAAACTTAACATGAAAGTTTACGCTGTCGCCACCATATTTTGTACGCATATGTCTCGCTTTCCGCACCAATCGTCGCGGGCGAGACAAAAATTAATTGTGACAATCCTGAATTGCCCCCTGATGCCCTTCCATAAGTTGCACCTAATATCATATTACAAAATTAAGTTTGACAATCCTGAACTTATGAAATATGACATTTGTTACAGAATTAAGTATGAAATCGCGAACTTATCAAAAGTGTCTTTAATCCTAACACCCTTCCATCCCATAAGTTGAACCACACATATTGGTTTCTGAGTCTTTTGCTTGGCAAAGTTTTCTTCAATGTTAGCTTACCAAGTTACAAATGTATATTACAACTGTAGGTTTATAATACTCTCCATTAGCTGCACTAGTGGAGTACTCCCTTACCTCAGGTGGTAGAGTGGTGGAATGTCAATGCAGGGTTCAAAGACGAAATCTTGGTGGAGGAGACAACAAATTAAAAAAATTCATGGGCCGAAGTTATTTAAGGACGTCAAACCCTTCTTTATGTAGAAAGGCCGTTTTTTATGATAAGACTTGATACATTGATCAAGAAAATCTGCCTGGTTTTTCCATTGTTTCATATGATGGATACTGAAACTAAAGTTTGTTTTAGTGGTTGAAACAAGCATGCAAAATAAAAATATTAAGTAAATATATAAATAATACTTTTCACTGTACAATCTTTTTATCTTCATATCTAAAAATGACATGCAAAATTAAGTATGACATTCCCAAACTTATGAAATTTGCCAAATATGGTGGCATTCCTCCTGATACCCTTTCATATGTTTGATATAATAGGATAGGGTCTATTATCATATTAAAGACCCTATCCTAGATAGAATAGCCCTACCCAAAACCTTAACTCTGTCACCCTTACCCAAGCATACCATGCATACTGTGGTCAATGCAAAAAAAAAAATCCCAACAAAAAGCAGTGGGAACCCAGAAGTCAAATGCATTTATTCATGCTCTATGGTTGCAATATTGCACAAGTGTGTCAGTTTTGACTGATAAGGATTTATATAAAACCTGAAACAAGTCAACAATTAACATAAGCTTAATAAATGGCAATGGCGAGAATTATGACCGCTTATCATATATGAGCTTTTTGCATGGTCGCAAGGCTTTTTGGGGGAACGAAGCCTGAAGTTTGAGGTTAGAAAATGGGTGAAACCCCTAAAAAATTGGGGTAGGTGCCTTGAAGCCTTCACCCCAGCGTTATGATTTAAAGTCCAGTGCCTTAACCACTCAGCCACCAATGTGCCCATTGGCAAATCAACTGGCTCATGACATTTATCAATCAACAAGTTCAAGTAACATTTGGATGTGTGTTACAATATTTCATGTGTGTGCATGGTATTGCAATAAAGAAAACTTGGCTACATGTATGTCAATGCTAAAGTTTGCTGTTCAATCATCATTGACATTGATTGCATGATGCAGTGGTTAGTTTTCCTTGTACACTGGTTATTTTTACTTTGCAAAAGCAATTTTACCTTATGTTTCAATAAATTAATTACAATCTATAACTCCCAATAGCGTGCAATAGCACTGCTAGCTTGAGAAGGCCATTATTGCCATAAATAATTAAATGGTAAATATTCTCATGTAAATAACTTTTGTTTCTAGGGGATATACGCATGCGTAAAGTGTTTCCGTGAAGTCGTAAAATCGCAATAAATGAATTGAATTTATATATATTTTATACTGAACGTTCTCTCATTCATTGTTTGAAAGGAATAAATATGAAACACGTGTAAAACTAAATTGATTATATATTTAATGCGCAAAATATATTGTCGTTAACAAATCTGAAAACTGCCGTCTTTGTAACGTTTTAACATAGGCGTATTTTGCAAAAACAAGCAAAAACTTGTTTTGTTATAATTCCAGCGTGCCGGTTCCTGCGATAACATTTGTTTGGTTGTTTATTGTGAATCAGAGTGACAAAAATGAAGATCGAAGAAGTAAAAAGTACCACAAAGACACAACGAATAGCGGCGCATAGTCATATCAAAGGTCTCGGTTTAGATGAAAATGGTTATGCGATTCAAAGTGCTGCTGGTTTGGTTGGGCAAGAACTTGCTAGAGAGGTATATTTTTCCAGAAAGTTCCATCACCTTTGATTACGTTGGCATTAAAACAAAAACCATCAAATTTGAAATTATATCATACCTCAGAGATTAACATTACAGTCGCATCAATCACAGGGACTTGCTCCAGCAGTCCAGGCCTAGAAAAAATTTTTTACTATCAAAAACACTGGCTTCGTTTTCAATTTTCTCAATTAAATAACCCAAACCTTGTAATTCTGCCTATCACATTCTCTTCCTGAGTGATTTGTAAACAGAAAGCTCATTTTATATAGTAGACGTAGGAAAGCCCCACTTCATTCTTACATCACGATTTGTTTACTCGTATTTGACATTTATCACAGATCATAGCACTGAATGTGAAACTACCATGACCTTCACATTCTAAATTTAAATCATTCACGTAGGATTCTCGGGACTTTTTGTTCACAGTGATTTCGTTAGCAGCCGGGAACCGGAGAATTTCACCGGCTATTTCATCAAAATCCCTGGCTATCAAAATTTCATGGTTTTCTTTAAATTTCATAAGTTTTAATTTATATTTTGTATCGCCTAACAAAAACATGGTCAAAATGGAACGTGATGCTTACTCTAGAATTTCGTCCCATTAAAGCGTTTGGAAGATTGTGATTTACTCTGGCCATCGGTTAGTTCGCCCCATTTATCAATATCGCCACTGCGCTGGTTCCCGGCTGAATAATCACTACTGTCTCATTTTACGTTCCAGATTTACTTGAAAGTACGAAGGGACACGATTATAGGTCCGAGATTAAAATGGCTGTCGATAACCATACCATATGGCCATAGTGAAGGTCAGTGGTGATGAAAAATGAAGCGACAACGCTCAATATTGGACTTTTGTCCAAAAACGTGCTACATTCACAGGCGTTCGTTTCTGTCAATGGGGAGAACGACTATCCATGGGGGTTTACTATCCAACACGGAGTCGTTCTCCCCAGTGACAGAAACGAACGCCTGTGCCCAAATCGATCCGAAACACGTATTTAGAGGATGAAATCATATAATAAAAGATTTCTTAATAAACGAACATGGTTATTATGTTATGAAATTCGCTAGGAATCATTTATATTCGACACCATCAATAATTAAAAACTGAAAAAGTTATAACACGCTAATAAACGAACATGGTTGCAATGTTATGAAATACTCTATTATAGGTAATGACACGATTTTTATAAAATTATAAAATATGACTTTCAGTATACTAGTAAAATAAAGTGATTCTAGAATATTGGCCCACACAGTACATGATGTCACACCATGACTGCATGTCACCACAAATTGCACCTGAAATAAAAGCAAATATGAAGATTGCTTAAAATGTATCATAATTTGTGAATCACAGTTGTTGTTAACAAAGAAAAAAGGAGTAATTGGTGGCAAGAGAAGCCACAATTGGGGTTCAAATTTCCTCAAATCCATTTCCGGCCGTATATTCTTTCTCCCCCTATTATTTCCAATTCTCCCCCTATTCAAATGCCTACTGAAACCACTGATTCAGTCGGCTATAAATAGAAAAGGTGCGTTAGTGCAGGAGATTACATTCGATACATGGGTATCTTATCGTCAAATGAAAGAGAAGTTCGGAGAATCCTGCGTGAATGATTTATATTTAGAATGTGAAGGTCATGGTAGTTTCACATTCAGTGCAATGAACTGTGATAAATGTCAAATACGAGTAAACAAATCGAGATGTAGGAATGAAGTGGGGCTTTCCTACAATATAAAATGAGTTTTCTGTTTAGAAAATCATTCGGGAAGAGAATGTTAAAAGACTAAATAACATATAATCCAGATATTTTTATCCCCACACTTTTTTTATGGAAATGGGGGGATATTGTTTCTGTCCGGTCAGTCACAATAAAAATGTAAGAAATGTCACATTTCATAGGTCGAGATTGTCACACTTGATCTTGTATAACTAATGAATAGAAAAAAGAAGGGAGACAGGGAATGTGTAAAAGAGACAACGACCCAAAGGAGAGTAATAACACCTCAAATGAAATAAAAGGGACAACAGGAAATACCTACAATGGCTGAAAATTATAATTACATGCCACAATCTGCTAGGGAACTACACAGGGAAAACACAAATAAGACAAAAGACAAACATAAACAACGATAGGAACTCGGGACAGCAGGACTTGGTACCGGCACTAGCAAAAGCCAGTGGTAGGGTAAAACCGGTTTACGGGTACCCAAACCTCAAAGCCTAGTTTCGTCAAGTTTTGTCTGCAACAGAATCAGAATAATTTATTACCAAATTAGGGCCCCAGAAGGGCATGATACATCAAACATTTATGATTGGTACAGTACAATATTGCAGAAAAGTCAACAGTATAGACAATAAATAACAATTAATAATAAAGGCATATATATGCATGTCTACCGCAGATGCATTTCATACTATGAAAAATTGAGTAATATTATTAATAACACACCCAGTGCATTTGGATAAAAAACGCATTCACATACAGAACAGAATGCAACAGGCACCATGAGACAATGCACAGAGGGGATTTTTCCACCGTGCCTGTTGCAGTCTATGATGGTTACATATAGATCTAGCAATGATAGAAACAGCAACAAGTTTAACATTTGTTTAACTTTGTTTAACATTGGACCCTATGGGAAAACACATTCTAAGATGATCTGCTCTGACACAGTGGACCATATTACATCTATTTTTATTATCACACTAGAAAATGAGACCCTTTATCATTGAGGTCATTGTCCATGCTAGCTTTGGACCAGGTGAGCTACAGGCTCTTGAGAGCCTCTAGTTTTTGGGATTACTTACTTGGAAATTTATTATATATAAGGAAGGGACATTTAAAAAGATATGTCAAGCCGACTAAAACATTATATCGAGTCTTTGCTGCTGAGTAATCCATTGAGTGAAGAAATAAAAATAGAGTACTCACCATTACAGTATAGAAAAGCATCAACATCAATCTACTAAACATGCTTATAATATCTTCTAATCTAATCAAATCTAAATGCTTTATTGAAAGTTGGCATTGCAACAAAAATGTAAGCTTTTATTAACTTTTAAACTGACATCTGTCAGTATACATTTGGAGTTTATAACAGTAATGTTTACAGTAATTAGTAGAGATCCTGTACTATTTAATGGATTTGCAATCTTTTTAATTTGATATGTCATGTAGGTGCTTTTAAGAATAATGATCTATCCATTTTATGTATGCTTAAATGGGTACCAGTAATCAGGGATGTCTGTTGTAAAATGATCATTTTCCAGGAATGATTCTTTTAAACATGTTAAATGGGTCATGTACCCTCAAGAGGGACTCGGGCCAGAGCCCTTCATCAATCTATTAAATACATTGTAAGTGTCCTCCTACACAATTTCTTAATATAAATCCAGTTACTGGTAATTGTTAAAGACATGAATAATCCAGGAATTTTAGGAAGGATTATGGCCTTTAGACATGCTTGACTTATTATATATTTGAAAAAAAAGTTTTCTGCACATTTTCTTCACAATGCCTCAACATATGATATATTATTGTATCCAAAGATCAAGCTTGGATTTAGTTATGGCTGAATGATTTTATGCACAGTTACATGTACATTTGTTCATTGTATATAACCCTGTTATTAGGGCCTTGCATCGAGATGCAGGTGCCCTATAGTTTTCACTTTGTCTGTCTGGCGTCTGTCCATCAGCAATTTTTTTCGTCAAAGATTTCTTGGCTTCTACTGGAGGAAATGATTTGAAATGGTCTGAAGCTTGGAAATGTTGAGTTGTATTGTTAGATATCCACTTCCTGTTTGCCGATACTTTAATTTTTTGCATTTAACGTAATTTCAGAAATCACAGATTTCTTGGCTTGTATAAGTGGGAATGATTTGAAATTTAGTCTGAAGCTTGAAAATGATGAGTTGTATTGTGTAAGCGATTTTCAAGTTGGTGAGACTTCCACTTCCTGTTTGCAGATACTTTGACTTTTTACAATAATCAAAATGTTCGTCACAGATTACTTGGCTTATAAGTGGGAATGATTTGAAATTTGGTCTGAAGCTTTAAAATGCTGAGTTGTATTGTGTTAGGGCTGTTCCAGAAAAATAGATGTGGGGGGTTTGAAGGCACTTTTTAGTTCGCCTCAACGAAGTTGAGGGGGACTATTGGAGTACCCCCGGCGTC
>MJUU01002466.1:72778-97907 GCA_002080025.1 Modiolus philippinarum
CCAGCGGGAACATAGTTTTAACATTGGACCCTATGGAATATACATTCAAAGATCTCTTTCTCAGAAACTACTAGTCCAATTGGTCCTTAGGTGGTCCCATCCAAAAAATGTATCTGGTAGGTCCGTACCTCATCCAAGATGGCCACCATCTGGAACATAGTTTTTACATTGGCCCTATTGATTTTAGATTTTTGAATTTTTATTTGAAAAGTGGTCTGCATGTTTTTATTTCAGCACTATGTATTACTTTAATTATAAGGGGAACCCCTGCCCAAATTTTTTTTGAATGGTGTTCTGTTATGGGTTGTCATGGATGGTGGATCTTTCGGTTGCCATGGAAACCAAACAAGAATAGTGTAATTTTAGAAAAAAAAAGTATTCTGCTAAATTTTATTTTTCATTTTTCATATTGGAAATGCCTTTTATCTGTGTCAGCCATGGTCCAGGTGAGCGATACAGCCTTGAGCCTCTTGTTTGGAGCCATACTTAAAATGTTTGTGTAGTTTAGGATGAACATTTTCATAAATTGGATTTCAAAAATATTTGATTCCAATTTTGGTAAATTTCCTGAAAGTCTCAATGTCCACTTATTTTTTGGAATTCTACCTGGCAACCATAGTTAAAATGTTTGTGTAGTTTAGGACGAACATTTTCATCAATTGCATTTCAAAAATATTTGATTCCAATTTTGGTAAATTTCCTGAAAGTCTCAAAGACCACTTATTTTTTGGTATTCTACCTAGCAACCATATATCCTAGAATTCTTTTAGTAACAATAATGACTATCAATAGATAGATTTAAAAAAATAATGAAAAAATTATGCCCAGGGTGTATAACAACTGTTTTCTGTGTCAAACGGGGAGTGTGGGGATAGCTATCGTTTCCGACAACATCTAGTTAACTTTGTCAATCCATGTTCAGAATTCGTCTTGCATACATATGTAATGGTTCATGTTCACTAGTAGGAATTGCATGCATTTTAAAATGTACGTAAAGAGTGGCCATTTCTGTCTGAAACATTTGGATATCCTCTGCATGAAAATATTTATGTGTATCAATATTCCACAATTCCTTAGAATTAAAAAGGTTTATAACTCATATCATCAAAACAACGCTCATAATTTAGGAAGTTGCCATACTCCAAACAAATCTTGATATCATATTTTGACTGGACAGTGGTATGGCTAAGTTTGAAATTGGAAGTGGAAATGAGGTGAATTATTTAACTTCAACACATACAAACACCTTCAGCTCTTATAGAGCTTTGATTTTTTTAAGTATAAGTTTTTGCAATTTTTAAGTGCCTTTTTAGCTCACCTGGCTATGCCAGGGTGAGCTTTTGCCATCACTTGGCGTCCAGCGTCCGTCGTCCGGCGTCCATCGTCCGTCAACAATTTCAAAAATCTTCTCCTCTGAAACTGCTGAGCCAATTGTAACCAAACTTGGCCTGAAGCATCACCAGGGTATGCAGTTTAAAAATTGTGTTCGATTAGTCCGAAGACCAAACAACTGTTACTAAAAATAGAACATAGGGGTAAATTGCTGTTTTTTGCAAATAACTCCAAAAACCGTTACAGATATAAAAAATCTGACATGGGGGTAAAAGTGATCAGTATAGCAAGATCTACCTGCCCTGCAATTTTGAAGAAAATCTGATTTCCCGTCTTGGAGTAATTGCCCATTGTCCGATTTCAATGAAATTTGGTTTCCAAATAGATATTGATGTTGCAACTTCAAATCTGGTGTTAAAAATTGTTCGTTGACCGCCATTTTCAAAACAACGGCAGTAGAATACCGAAGGAACAAAGCACAAGATTACACAAATCAAAGTCCAGAGACAAGGCAAAAGCAAGAACACCAAAAGACGGAAGACCAAAGACACCACATGCCCACAAAACACACAAACGTTACATATACAACACAAAAAACTAAAGCACTAACAGTGTGAACTCTCAATAAACAAGAGTGACATCAGGTGCCCCGGAAGGGTAAGCATGTCCTGCTCTGCACACAGCACCCGTCACACGGCCAGTGAGGCATATGTTTTGAAAGATCTTTTAGGTTACTGATTGGTAATTGTCATTTTCTAACCCTGAGACAAAACCAATTGAGAGCCATGGTACGTGTTACTTCTCTAACCCTCAAACAGTACCAAGGTGAAATTTTGAAAAGCCATTGTAATCACTTAAGTATTCAAACATGGACAAGGACAAATCCATACCACAAACATTACTGACGAAGACAAAACTAAAATTTAACAAGACAACACTGAAAACTAAAGCACTGACAGTGTGAACTCCCATAAAAACTGAGAGCGACATCAGGTGGTCCGGAAGGGTAAGCATGTCCTGCTCTGTGCACAGCTCCCGTCACACTGTCAGTGGATCAATAGGTCAGTGGGTCAAAATGGCCTCCAAAAAAGGCGGGAAAATTCAACATTGTCCGATTTCAATGACATTTGGTTTCCAAATAGATATTGATGTTGCGACTTCAAATCCGATGTTGAAAATTGTTTGTTGACTGCCATTTTCAAAATGGCCACCAAAAAAGGCAGGAAAATTCACCATTGTCTGATTTTAATGAAATTTGATTTCCAAGTAGATATTGATGTTGCGACTTCAAAACCGATGTTGAAAATTGTTTGTTGACTGCCATTTACAAAATGACCTCTCGACTTCAAAACTGGTGTCGAAAGTCAGGTTCTTAGCAAGAANTTTTTTGTCAAAAAAGCCCAACAAAGAAATAAAGTAAAACATCATCAGACTCTAAAAACAGTTCAAGATATTGGAGGTGTTTGAGCTACAAAAGTTTGAGAAACTGAAGTTACAATGTTCCCTTGATTGTGGCAACTGAAAGCCAGGTGAGCAATACAGGCTCTTGGGAGCCTCTGGTTTCTGTTTCTGTAGCAACCAGTAACCCTTTCCAAGGACTTAGCTATTAGGCTTTTGGACTCCATCTGTTCACAAGATAGTGACACATGACAAAGAAAAAACATAAAATAATATCAACTCACTAAGGTGTAATGGTTTATTACAGGCTGGTGGTGTTGTGGTGGAGTTGATTAAATCTAAGAAGATGGCTGGAAGAGCTGTATTGTTAGCTGGCCCCCCAGGGACAGGGAAGGTAAGCTTAAATCTAAGAAAATGGTTTGGAGTGCTGTGTTAATAGCTGGTCCTCCAGGGACAGTAAGGGTAAACTTAAATCTTAGAAAATGGCTGGAAGAGCTGTATTGTTAGCTGGCCTCCAGGGACGGGTAAGGTAAGCTTAAATCTATGACTGGAAGATCTAAAGCTGTATCGTTTTCTGGCCTGCAGGGACGGGGAAGGTAAGCTTAAATCTAAGAAAATGGTTTGGAGTGCTGTGTTAATAGCTGGTCCCCCAGGGATGGGGGAGGTAAGCTAATATCATAGAAAATGGCTGGAAGAGCTGTATTGTTAGCTGGTCCTCTAGGGACGGGGAAGGTAAGTTCAAATCTAAGAAAATAGCTGGAAGAGCTGTATTGTTAGCTGGTCCCCCAGGGATGGGGAAGGTAAGCTTAAATCTAAGAAAATGGCTGGAAGAGCTGTATTGTTAGCTGGCCTTCAGGGACGGGGAAGGTAAGCTTAAATCTTAAGAAAATGGCTAGAAGAGCTGTATTGTTAGCTGGCCCCATGGATGGGGAAGGTAAGCTAAAATCTAAGAAAATGCCTGGAGGAGCTGTATTGTGGGACGGGGAAAGTAAGCTTAAATCTAAGAAAATGGCTGGAAGAGCTGTATTGTTAGCTGGTCCCCAAGGGATGGGGAATGTAACCTTAAATCTAAGAAAATGGCTGGAAGAGCTGTATTGTTAGCTGGTCCCCCAGGGTGGGGAAGGTAAGCTTATATCTTAGAAAATAGTTAGAAGAGCTGTATTGTTAGCTGGTCCCTCAGGGATGGGGAATTAGAAAATGACTGGAAGAGCTGTGTTGTTAGCTGGTCCCCCAGGGACAGGGAAGGTAAGCTTATATCTTAGAAAATGACTGGAAGCGTTGTATTGTTAGCTGGTCCCTCAGGGACTGGAAAGGTTAGCTTATATCTTAGAAAATGGCTGGAAGAGCTGTGTTGTTAGCTGGTCCCCCAGGAACAGGGAAGGTAAGCTTATAACTTAGAAAATGGCTGGAAGAGCTGTTTTGTTAGCTGGTTCCTCAGGGACAGGGAAGGTAAGCAACACAGGGAGGAAAGTATCAGAGTGTTTAGTATGACAGGAAGGTCATATGAGAGACTTGTTTTCAAGAATTGGAAAGCAAAGTACCATAGGAAACAAGAAAAATGAAAGTACATATGAAAAAGAAAGGAAATGGGGTAAATGTCAAGGAGACAACCTCTCATCTCCAGGTTAAAATGACCCAAAACAAAGCATCTAGGGGTCACCGTACGGTCTTCAACACAGTGAGGAACCTCACCATATAGTAAGCCCTAAATCTAAATGTAATGTTCTGACACCCAAGAGGATACCAAGAATGTATAGGAACAGGAAGAATAGGACTTTGAGTGGATATATACATGTAGGTTAAAAAACATACATTTTAAGTAGGAGATGGGAATGAAAATAATATTCTGTAAATTGAATGTTGCTCTTAACAATATGATCCTTGAGGATAACTAAATCATACAAAAGTGATTTTTTTTTATGCCCCCGCGACGAAAAGTGGGGGGCATATTGTTTTACCCTTGTCCGTCCATCCGTACGAATAAAAAAACACAACTATTCATGTTCTATTCATGTTTTTTAGAAAGTTTGCAAACAAATTCCAACTACTTCAAAGGAATCTAACTTACAATAAGTAGATGTGCACACACATATCTTTTGGAATATTCAAAATGGCTGCGGTTGCCATGGAAATTGAAAAAAGGCGGAAAAATTCAAAGTGCCTCAAATTTGATGAAACTTGACTAGAAGGATGTCTAGCACTCATAGAAATAATTTTGGGTCTCAGAAGTTTCAAAATGGCTGCTGTTGCCATGGAAACTGGAAAATGGCGGGGAAAATTCAAAGTGTCTCAAAATGAATGAAACTTTACAGGAAGATTGCCTATACTAGCACCCATAGAATTGATTTTCGGGCTCAGAATTTCCCTTTTATTGTTCTTTCATTTTTTCAATCTGTACATGTTGATATCTTTGATCTTATGTGTGCTTCTTTGTTTGAAAAAGGCAGCCATGCTTGCTATCAAAAGAAAAAAAAAACATACATTCTTTTTAATTGGCATCAATTTCTTCATTTTAGGTGCAAATTTAGATTAGATGTAATTCTTCATTAGGTATGTATAAACCTGAAATATTCAGTTGGCTATCATATGTGTTATGTTTCAGTGGAAAGGCTTCCAAATTTTACAGATTTACAATCTTGATAGTAGAAAAAAGGGATAATCAACTGATAAAAATAGGGATCCTACAACAGGGAGGGAATACAAAATTGTGTTTTGGACATAAGGGCAAGTAGAACTAAGACGTGATGTGAAGTAAATGAATTAAGTTGAAGTGAGTTACACATTTTACATGTACAATTTCAGACTGCCATAGCTTTAGCTATAGCCCAGGAACTTGGTTCAAAAGTACCTTTCTGTCCAATGGTTGGAAGTGAAGTCTATTCTTCAGAGATAAAAAAGACAGAAGTGTTGATGGAGAATTTTAGACGGGCTATTGGTCTGAGAATCAAGGAAACAAAGGAAGTATATGAAGGGGAGGTCACTGAGATGTCACCAGTTGAAACAGAAAATCCAATGGGAGGTATATATATGTTTTCACCTTTGCCTAGAGGTGTTTTAGCTAGAGCTCTGACAATGAATGAATACAAGAATCTATGTATAAACATCTTGTTTATGTAGTATTCCAAAAACTTAACACAGATGCATGATGGGTAGGGGTTACCAGGGGTGGTAGTATGTATCTGCAATCGAGTCAAAATCAAAAATATTTTCAAAAATGAATGTTGTCAATGAAGGTAAACCAAGTTTCATGCAAGTAATGAATTTAAAATCATTTTCCCTCTCTAAATATAGCTACACTTCAGTAATAAGAGACAATTAAAATCTAGGTTAGGCCCTTTGAAATGAATAATAAAAAATGCTGAAAACTTCCAGCTGTATGCCAATTTATCATTGAAAAAGCTTGATTTTTGTCTTGCCCACGACGAAAAAGTCGCTGAAGCGAGACTTAGGGATATCGTTTCCGGCAGCGGCGTCAACAATTGCAAACTATTGTGAATAAACAAGCTTAATGTTAGTTGTAGGTCCATAGTATTTGATGTGCAGTTGCATTATTTTGGGTACAACTCAAATCCCTACTTAGATTGTGGCCCTGGCCCCTTTGTCATGCATGAACGATCACATTAATGTTTTAGCAAGCAGTTTATAAAGCCTATACCAATAGTCCTAGGCACTTGATATTTGACATGCAGTTGCGTCTTGGGGAGTACATACCGATTTCATGCCCTGATAGTGGCCCTGGCCCCTTAGTCATGCATGAAGGATCACATTAATGTTTTAGCAAGCAGTTTATACAGCCTATACCAATAGTCCTAGGCACTTGATATTTGACATGCAGTTGCGTCTTGGGGAGTACATAAAGATTTCACGCCCTGATAGTGGCCCTGGCCCCTTAGTCACGCATGAACGATCACATTAAGGTTTTAGCAAGCAGTTTGTACAGCCTATACCAGTAGTCCTAGGCTCTTGATATTTGAAATGCAGTTGCGTCTTGGGGAGTACATACCGATTCCACGTCTGGATGGTGGCCCTAGCCCCTTAGTCACGCATGAACGATCACATTAAGTTTTTAGCAAGCAGTTTGTACAGCCTATACCAATAGTCCTAGGCACTTGATATGTGACATGCAGTTGCATCTTGAGGAGTACATACCGATTCCATGCACTGATGGTGGCCCTGGCCCCCTTAGACACGCATGAACAATCACATTAAGTTTTTAGCATGCAGCTTGTACAGCCTATACCAGTAGTCCTAGGCACTTGATATTTGACATGCAATTGCATCTTGGAGAGTACATACTGATTCCACGACTGGATGGTGGCCCTGGCCCCTTAGTCACGCATGAACGATCACATAAGTTTTTAGCAAGCAGTTTGTACAGCCTATACCAGTAGTCCTAGGCACTTGATATTTGACATTCAGGAGTACATACCAATTCCACGCCCAGATGGTGGCCCTGGCCCCTTAGTCATGCATGAGTGATCACATCATTTTTTCCCAAGGAAATTGTAAACACAGTTATTGATTAATGCAAGCTTCCATATCACATGAGATGGGATAGGTTGTACTGTTTGTTATTATGGTATTTTATGGTATTTACTTAACTTGATGAGACAGACTATTTGTTGTTCAGTACCAGATTTATCATGTTTGCTGTGTGCAACTTAATGTGTCAGGTGTGTAACAAAATATTACAATGTGTATTTCAGGGTATGGTAAGACTGTGAGTCATGTTGTTATTGGTTTGAAGACAGCTAAAGGAACAAAGCAGTTAAAATTAGATCCATCTATATATGAAAGTTTACAGAAAGAGAAAGTAGAAGTTGGTGATGTGATATATATAGAAGCTAACAGTGGTGCAGTTAAGGTACACGCTTTTTTACACTTATTGGGAAAGTTTTTAATAAATAGACAAAAACACCAATCAGGAACCAAAATTAAGGTGTACACACTGAATTTCCTACTCATATTCAAGAGGGCCCCTGGTCCCTTGATATTGGGAAAATTAGTAAAAAATTTTATTACGCGGTATAATATGTGTAAAGCAGGAAATGAATGATGCGACCCAAAAAGGAAGCAATACAACTAGTTTATGATGCAGAAAGACATTGAAAAATTTATCAAGTGTTTGGAATTTCAAGTGATCAAGTGCAATTTGCAATTTCTGTGTATGGATTTGGAATAAAATAGCCTTTGCCATTTGGACTAGGGCTGATCTATTGCCCAGATCTTACAGCAGGAAAAACACTGGTTCATATCCAAATTTTTGGGATATTTGCATGATTTTCAAGTATTGTCATCTTGGAAAGGGGCTTAAATTCAGAATGCTGAAATATTTTACCCTGATAATATATTTATGTACAAGAAATGTTATACATTTACCTATAACACTATATAAAGTCCTTAATTTCAAAGCATTTGTTCTGAATAAAGCTTTCTGCTACAATTTTACTTGACATATCACTTCTCATATGTCAGTCGATGCATGCACGGCAGAAGGTTACCATGTTTCATTCCTTACAGATTTCAAGTGAACATATCAAATCAATATCTTTTAATGGATTGTTAGACTTGAATAACAGTATGTTATTGTGTCGCCTGCGTTCACGCAATGGCGACATATAGGGATTACTATCCGTCGTCTTCCGCGTCGGCGTCACAAAAATTTCTGTCACAGTTTTCTCAGGAACTATGTATCTGAGCTTTCTGCAATTTGGCATGGAGTATCAGTATGGGGACCTATACTGTGTAATAGAGTTTGGGATCTCTCGCATGCCCACTTCCTGTTTGACAGAACTTAGAATATTTTTTGCGTCTTGAAAATTTCTGTCACATTTTTTGCAGGAACCACAGATCCCAGCCTTCTACAATTCAGTATGGAGTATCAGTATGGGGACCTATACTGTGTAATAAAGTTTGGGATCTCTTGCATGGCCACTTCCTGTTTTACGGAACTTAGAATATTTTTGTCGATTGGTGTCACAAAAAATTTCTGTCACATTTTACTCAGGAACCACAATTCCCAGCCTTCTGTAATTTAGCATGGAGTAGCAGTATGGGGACCTATACCTGTAATAAGAGTTTTGAATCTCTGCCATGCCCACTTCCTGTTTGACTGAACTTAAAATATTTATCGAGTCCTGAAAATTTCTGTCATGTTTTTCTCAGACACCACATATCCCTGTCTTCTTCAATTTGGCATGGAGTATCAGTATGGGGACCTATATTGTGTAAGAGGGTCTGGGATCTCTTGCATGCCCACTTTCTGTTTGACGTAACTTACTTTTAGTGTTATTACGCAGGCGACACATGTCTTCCATGGAAGACTTATTACTATGTTATATATTTTATAAATTTAAACTATGAAATGAAAACACGATCCAAATAGAAAAAAAATTCACACCAGATAAAATGGAAATAAATATGTTGTTATAAAATGATCATCTCGAGTATTTAACTATTTACAAAGTTTTTATTTGATTTGTAGAGACAAGGAAGATCAGACTCTTACGCTACAGAATTTGATTTGGAAGCAGAAGAATATGTACCCCTCCCTAAAGGGGATGTCCATAAAAAGAAGGAAGTCATACAAGATGTAACTCTCCATGATTTAGATTTTGCCAATGCCAGACCACAGGTGAGTAATGATTGGTCAAGATCTGAATTTGTTTTTGTTGTGCCATTGTCATTATTTTCAATATTATGCTTGAGACAAGAAAAGTTAAACTTACTTATTACATGTTAAACAAAGTTAAAGACCATAAGAGAAGAAATAAGTAAGCCAGGATAACATCCAGAATTCACCTTATTTATATAAGATATGCAGTGAAACCTCGTTATTATACCCCCACTCTATAGAGAGGGGGTATACTGCATTCACCTTGTCCGTCCGTGCATCCGAAAAAAATTTTCGTCACATTTTTCTCAGCTTCTACAAGAGGGATTGATTTCAAAATTGGTATGCAGCCTCTATATGGTTAGTTGTAAGGAACATCCTATTTTGAGTCCTGTCGGATGTGTACTTCCTGTTTGATGAAATGTGACTGTTACAAAATGTTGTGAAAACATGAATTTTTCGTCACATTTTTCTCTGATTGATTTCAAAATTGCTATGCAGCCTTTATATGGTTAGTTATAAGGAACATCGTATTTTGAGTCCTGTCCGATGTGTACTGCCTGTTTGGTGGAATGTGGACTTTGTAACAAAATGTAATGAAAACATTAATTTTTGTCACATTTTTCTCAGCTTCTACAAGAGCTAGGATTGATTTCAAATCTTGTATGCAGCCTCTATATGACTAGTTGTAAGGAATGTTATATTTTGAGTCATGTCAGATGCATACTTCCTGTTTGACAAAAATTGGACTTAATTATGAAATTTAGTGAAAACATGAATTTTTGATCCAGGGCTCAATGAGTGGGGGTATACCTGGTTGCCATTCGGCGACAGCTCTTGTTATGCCCTTCATTTCATTTGACACCTTGCTTAAGGCCAAAGTTAATGAAAATTTGCCTTAATGTCTTGTATAAACCTCAATCAACCTATTGCCAAACCCCTTAATACCACAAATTTTTCTAGATGAATGGTATGGTGGCATTTTAAGAAGTTGTACTGTACACGAAACTCATTCTGCTTGCATTTAACAAAAGTGAAAAATATTGAAATTTTTTCAAAGATTGTTAATAAAACCAAAAGAATTGAAATTATATGAAATAAAGGCCAAATTTGACAAAATAACTAGATAAGAATGAAATTAAGAAATATTATCAAATCAGTTTCTATTGAAATTCTTTACAACAATTAAATTCATTTTTCAGGGAGGACAAGATATAATGTCAATGATGGGACAGCTGATGAAACCAAGAAAAACAGAAATCACAGGTAATGTTAGTATGTCATATGTAATGAGTCAATCTCAAGGGTCAGTCTTTGACATTGAGTTTTTGAGTAAATTCTAATGCATGTAAAACACAAAACTTTAATTTTTATGTAGGCAAGATTACCTAGCATCCATCATAATTCACTTCTTAAAGATTCTTTGTTGGACATGCAAAAAATAGTCAACAATACAAACATATGAATCACCTCTGTAATATGCATACACTTTAATATCAAAATTGGAATTTACAATTTTATTACCTCAATCAAATATAGTGCTTTCCTAAAATGTATTATGACAGCAATTGCTGCTTAAAAATGCTATCTGTTTATTGAGAGATTTTTACGTAGACATATCATTTTTAGGGCCCCGCAATGCAGCGCCCTATAGTAATCAGCCTGTCCATCCGTCCATCTGTCCATCAGCGTTTTCTATGTTGTACAATAACTCAAGATTGCCTTATCTGATTTTTATGATTTTTGTACCCAGAGTTAAACTTGACCAAAGGAAGCTTTCTTTCATTTTTGAGCAAAATTGGAAAATAATTTTTGGGGAAAAACTTCGTTTTTATATGAAAAAGTGCATATTTTGAGAATTAGCTCTATGTCGTATAACTTAAGATTGCCTTCAGGGATTTTAATGATTTTGATACTCAATGTTGAACTTGACCAAAGGAAGCTCCCTTTGGTTCTTGAGGAAAATCTGAAAATGATTTTTTGAAAAAAACTTCGTTTTTATATGAAAAAGTACATAGTTTGAGAATTAGCTCTATGTCGTATGATATCTTAAGATTGCCTTCAGAGATTTAATGATTTTGGTACTCATGGTAGGTCTTGACCAAAGGAAGCTCCCTTTTGTTTTTGAGGAAAATTGGAAATTATTTTTTGGGGAAAACCTAGTTTTAATACGAAAAACAACATATTTTGAGAATAAGCTCTATGTTGTATAACAACGTGAAATTACTTTCACAGATTTTTATAAGTAAGATGCATAGTGTTGGACTTGATCAAAAGAAGGTCCCTAATGAGTTTGAGGAGAATCATAAAAAATTTTATTGGAAAAAACTTAGTTTATATATGAAAAACTTCATATTTTGAGAATTAGTTCTGTTGTTTGATATATAACTTTAGATGACCTTCATATATTTTTTCAATGTTTTGATTTGATCTGAACAGATGAGACATAAGTTGTCAAAATAGCCATATACAGAAACTATATTTACAATGACTTGGGATTTTGTTATTTATGTTTTTCCCCAAAAATTGTTTTATGATTTTCATGAAATTCCGCAAAAAGGTTTTTGGGACATGCAAGGGGGCGGGGCCCTTTCTGACTTTGTCAGTATTCTAGTATATTGCTGGTAAATGTCTTTTACATTGCAGCTTTTATCAATTTCAATTGTTATTTTGGTTTGTTTCAGATAAATTACGGAAGGAAATAAACAAAGTTGTAAACAAGTACATAGACCAGGGTATTGCAGAACTTGTACCGGGAGTGTTATTTATAGATGAAGTACACATGTTAGATATTGAATGTTTTACGTATTTACACAGAGCATTAGAATCAACAATAGCACCTATTGTAATATTTGCTACAAACAGAGGGAAATGTACCATCAGGTTAGTATCTTGAAATTAATTAAAAAGATAATGTTGTTTCTGTCTGTTATGCTGTCTTGATTTTTCCCTCAATATAATGAAAAGTTGAGGCCAATGGACAAGATAAAAAGTGTGTTCATGGGCATCATGTATTTCTGTATTTCTTACAGACATGAGAATTAACATAAGGAACATGATCTATTAGTTTTATTATCAAAGGTTCTTGTTCCATTGCCATATATAATGAGGAGTAATAAAAAAACTTGTGCTGGTCTTGAATATAACCCAAATAATCCAACTTCATGTTAAGGAATACTCATTGATTCAGTTTTTGATAATAGATGTTGGAATTTTCATTCTGCATCTGTAGTTACTTACAGAAGCATTCATAATTACATATTGTTTCTATTAACAACTATTGGTCCATTAATTTACAAACTTTCTGTGAATAAGGTCCCTGGTCTATTATTGACTATTCAATACCAGTAGAAACCTTATTAAAAAATACTGCATGGGACAATTAAATAACTTCATGCCTCCATATTTGCAAAAATGTTTCTTGATAGTGTTTTTTTTTTGGTTTAATCAAAAGAACTTGATCCAAGTTCAGTGAAAAAAATCAAATAAGCATACAACAATACTTTAAACTAACTTATTTTTGTTGATGATTTATTTTTGCAAGCGGTTCATTTTAGCTGCTTTTGTGTGTGTGAAAATATCGCGAAAATAAAATGTCGGGAATATTTGATATCCTTATATAAATGCATTAACAGAAATAGAAATTTGCGAAAATTAGTCTCTGCGAACTTCACCAGAAAGGACAAAATGCGAAATAAAGTATCCGCGAAAATAAGTTGGTTTACAGTGCATAGAATACATTGCTTTGACCTTGATTGACATGTTATTAATTTTGACAATATCCAAATCAGCTGTTTAAAGTTTTTGTTTTGAGACCAGCCAAAGACCTGGATTAATCTGAGATTTCAAATTAGCTTCAGTATTAGGTTTAGAAATAAAAATTCATTAAGAACTAGAAAAATATGTTGAAAGCATAAAGATTGAAGTTTTTGAATTGACACTGCTAAGTATATAAAATGGGTTTTTTGTTTGTTGATTTAAAAAAATACAAAGTCATGCTTTACTAGTAATTTGCCTTAGAAGAAAGTTGTTTTATTTGGCCAAAGATCCATTGAAACTAGAAAGTAATTGAGACTTATTAAATGTATATTATAGGGGAACAGAAGATATTGTAGCACCACATGGTATACCATTAGATTTGTTAGACAGAGTTATGATAATTAGAACTTTACCATACTCCCAAGAAGAAATGGTTCAGGTAAGTAACAGCTATCAGAACTTTACCTTACTCACAAGAAGAAATGGTTCGGGTAAGTAATGGTTATCAGAACTTAACCTTACTCACAAGAAGAAATGTTTCAGGTAAGCAGTGATTATTAGAACTTTACCTTACTCACAAGAAGAAATAGTTCAGGTAAGCAGTGAAAATTACAACTTTACCTTACTCATGAGAAGAAATGCTTCAGGTAAGATGTGATTATACTAGCAAGAAGAGATGGTTCAGGTAAGAAATTTACTGTACTCGCATGGTGGAATATTTCAAGTATGCAATTGTAATCAGAACTTCACCTTACTCACACTAATTATCAGAACTAAACCTTACTTTCAAGCAGTAATGGTGATAAAATCATCAGAAGCATACTGACAGCAGGAAATTGCTCATGTAAGCAACGACAATCAGAAGACTACTCATACCACTTCTCACTTCAAGTGTATATCATTTTAAGATATATTTGTGTACAATAAACTAAAATAGGTTTCCAGTTTATTTATTTACTCAGAATATAAAGCTAAGGTAACCCTAAGTTAATTTCAGGTCTACAGTTATTAGTTTTTAGTAATGTTTTAATTCAATTATTTACAGATTTTAAAAATTCGTGGAACAACAGAAAATATTCCTATAGATGATGAGTCAGCACAGAAACTAGGAGAAATTGGTGTGAAAACAACATTAAGGTTAGTTTATATTTCATTTATTTATTATAAATGACAAAGCTGCGAACTTAGCACTGAATTATCATTCAAGGTATTCACTTTTCTTTCCCAAAGTCATCTCTGAACCAAAAAATACATTGCTACAGCTGATTCAGTTAAGCATGTACCAAGTCACTTTGTATTGTTAGTAGCAAAGTTTGATAAAAAGCTTGGTTGGATAATTAGGGATTATAGCACATTCCATATTTATTCAATAAATTTTTAAGCATCGAGTTTGCTACCAAATGTAAATAGCATTTAGTAATCAACTTCTTTTAAAGATGTTAAGAGTTTAAGAATAAAGATATTAAATTTCAAATATTTTATTGAATATGAATGAATTCAATGGGATCGGATAACAGGCATAGGAAAAATGAAAGGATATGGAGTGAATGTACATGTGACAAAAATGCACACGATACATAGATAACTCCAGTTTATCAAGGACAGGGCTTTTATTCCTGTCTACATCTTGATGTCACCTGAGGGTCTTCAACTAGAGGTGAACAATATTCACCCCCTCAAGCGAGATCAAGAAGGCCCCTAGCGTGCACTTAAGCAGTATTCTTGACAAAAATTATATGAAGGTCACTCCCTTGCTCCCCACCCACCATGGAGTGCGATGCTCAGGGTTATCCAGCTGAAAGCACCAGGGTTAAAAGAAGAGAATAAAAATGTTGAGCAACATCGATATATAGCAATAGCCTATGTATATCTCTCCCTACAAGATGGAACATACAACAATATATACATATATAAATAGATAGGAGATACATTTGACACAAAAATATTTTTCAGAAATTTGCATGTCTAATAACAGCGAACAAATATAAATTATAAGAGTATAAGATGAAACATAATTTCTTAGAATTTATGTATCTATATATATCTTGAAGTATATTTTGGATATTTAATGAAGGAAAAAAAATGGTTTGTAGCCCATCAATGATTTAATAATTGAACTATTTTTTCAAATATAATTTTAATAATTATTTTATTTTTTATATAAATCAGGCAGAGTAAATCCAAAATGGGATGAAAGATAAATAAAGATAGAGAATAATCAGAAAAAAAGATACACAAACAAACAAAACAAAAAGAAATGACATTTGAAACTTGCTGTTAGGGAGCATGACATCAAACACTTTGCTAAATAATAATGTAACTAAATTACTCATATATATATATGCATGCAGCATCACTATGTTAATTAAACCGTTTAGTAGTATCTATATATATATATATAAGCCAAGATTGCCATGGTAATTTCTGTATTTTCATCAGATGATATATCACTGTTGTTTCCAAGAAGAGTATTCAAGTCCAGTACATTCCCAAATTTTCTGAGTTGCAAAGAGAGCTGAACACGCTGTTGATTATATTTAGCACAGACCCAGAAGTAATGAAAATTATCCTCAATACCAATACCACACTCACATAGGAAGCTCTCAGACAAGTGTGAAAGAAATAAATGATGTTATAGGTTGCTAACTTCATTTCGAAGCTGGCAGTAAATAATTGTGCCATGTCCCAATTTCGATAATAACCTTATTCCGATAGGTCAGTATTTTTAGTATTGCATTCGGAAATTAATTACGTCATCACTCGGAACTTTTCTGTACAGAATGTTCTAGAGTAAATGTCTCTCAAAATAAACAACAAATCGAAAAAGTGTCATTTAAAAGAATAAGTGACTGAAATTTCTTAAATTTACAAGAAAAACAGTATTTTCCACTAATTCCGATTTAAAATGACCTACAAATATGGATTTCCCCCTGTTAAAACATTACTTAAACTCATTGTACCATAACTGTGGTGAATGTCTGCTCGTATGCTAATATGTTCTAAAAATAGAATGTAGATGTATCCCCATCTAAAAATAGAAATGTATGAAGTCAAAGGTGTCATCTTATAAAATGTTTAAAAAAGACGTTCTTTCGAAGAGAAAACTTACAAAAGTAATAAATGAAGTAAAAACTGAAAGTTTAAATATTTGAAAAAAAATTTCAGGTTAATTTAAAAAAAAAATAAAGGTAGAAATGGAGTATATGGCGATAGCAAACAAAAAATAAAATAAAATAAATACAAAATAAAAAAAAAATAAAATATAATAATAAAAGAGCTAAATATTAAAAAAATGCAACTCCAAGATTATTTAAATACAGATAATTATTTCAAATATTTACATAATTCTAACCGAATTTACAAACATAACAAATATAAAATATGGAAACACCAGTTACAAATAATATCATTTAAATTATTGTAAAAAATGCCCTCCATACGTATTTACAGCTGATGTTATCTCCCCTTTCGAAATTAGGTAACGCCATTTTTATACGACCGCAAAAAAATTTTTGAGGTTGTATATTGGAATGATACTGGCGGCGGCCTCGTCTGCGTCGTCGGCGTCTGTAGACTCTTAGTTTCCATGCAATAACTTCAGTTCTAGTTGATCATTCCTTATGAAATTTTAACATAATGTTGCTTGTCACAAAAGGAAGTTTGGGATTGGTTTTGGGTATTGAGGCCCCGCCCGTTTTTTTTAAAAAGGGCCAAAAAGTGCCAAATTAGGTGTTTTCATATATTGGGCTGTAGAATATTTATTATTATCGGATTTTGATAGGGTTTCTTTCAGTGTGATCCTAAGGAAATTTCTAATCGGATGTTTGCCAACGGATTTCATGTCACATGTACCGTTAATGAGATAAATTGGTCCCAAAAGGGGGAAATTTCAAAAATCTATTTTTTTTCATTTTTTGTCCGATTTTGATGCAGTTTTTTTCATTAGATTCCTTATGAAAAATTAATATAGCGCTCAACTTTTATATTTTTGGTAACTTGTTTCCTTTCCCAGCTATGAGGGGCCGAACGGGGCCAAAATTGCAAATTTGCTGATTACCTGAAATTTTTATTTTTCATCTGATTTCGATGGGATTTTTTTCTTTGAATTCCTCTTGATATAAGCTTTCGTCAGTATGCCAACGGATTTTGCGTAGCCCTTACCTTTTCCGAGCTACAAGGGGTCAAAGGGGCAAAAATTGCAAATTTTCGAAATATGTGAAATCTTTATTTTTCATCGGATTTCGATGGGATTTTTTTCTTTGAATTCCTCTTGATATAAGCTTTCAGTAGTATTTCAACAGATCTTGCATAGCTGTTACGTTTCTGAGCTACTAGGGGTCAAAGGGGCCAAAATTGCAAATTTTCGAAATATGTGAAATCTTTATTTTACATCGGATTTTGATGGGATTTTTTTCTTTGAATTCCACTTGATAGTATGTCAACAGATATTGCGTAGCTCTTACCGTTTTCGAGCTACAAGGGGTCAAAGGGGCCTAAATTGCAAATTTTCAAAATATGTGAAATCTTTATTTTTCATCAGATTTCAATAGGATTTTTTTCTTTGGATTCCTCTTGATGTAAGCTGTCAGTAGTATGGCAGCAGATTTTGCATAGCTCTTATGTTTTCGAACTACAAGGGGTCAAAGGGGCCAAAATTGTAATTTTTTCGAAATATTTGAAATCCTTATTATTCATTGGATTTCGATCAGATTTTTTTTCTTTGGATTCTTCTTGATATAAACTTTCAGTAGTAAGTCAACAAATTTGGCATAGTTTTTCCGGTTTCTGAGCTAAAGGGGCCAAAATTGCAACTGATTCAAGCTCCATATTGTGTCCATTTAATTACTGTATCAAGCTCTTTACTGTGTCCTCATTCATTTAGAATTACACTTGTTCAAATTTCAGTATTCGACATGCTGCGGTCGTATCATGCTGCGCTCAGCGTAGCCCTTTATTCATCTATGTAGAAACGTCTGCACACTTGAGAAGGGTACCACAAGTTCACTTTTCCCTACATTTCTTTGATTTTTTGCACAATGTACCTTTAATATATGAATTTTTTGTCTATAAAAGTGTATTGAATGAAAATTTTGGGGAACTGTTAAATTTGTCAAAAATTTTTTTATGTTATTGAAATTCGGTAACGCCTGGAAATATTTAGTCTTTGAGGTCCAATGGCAAAATGTTTTGGCCGTTTATCCAGATCTTGATTGAGTTTATTTTTGAATAAAGAAATTGAAGTAAGATTTTGAGTATCTACATCTAACTGATTCCATGCATCTAAGGCACTAGGAAAAAAAACTTTTTTTATACGACTGTGTGCGTGCGTATGGTATTTTGAAATAAAAGGGGTTCTAAGCAGAAATCATCATATTATTAACACAAGTCAAAAAGTGATCAGAAAAATAAGAAGGAAGGTCACCATGTAGGGCCTTATAAACAAGAATCAACTTTTTGATTTTTGCATCTTACTTCCAATGAGTCCCAGCCTAATTCTTTATATAATTTTGATCTGGAGATTCCCTTCTCATTCCGGTCATAATTCGAGCAGCTTCATATTGAACTGACTCAATTAAATTTGATTCCTGCTGGGTACAGTTGTCCCAAACAATATTACCATATTCTAAGATTGGTCTCATAAAACCTACATATAATTTTTCTAGAGACGTTCTGTCAATATTATATTTCAACATTCTCAATATATTGGGACGTGAACAGGCTTTGGTGTTGATTTCATTAATGTGATCTCTCCAAAGGCCTTTAGAATTGAAGGTTAGTCCTAAATGTTTATGGGTGTTAGTCTCTTCAAGTGGCGTATTGTCCATATATAATGTTGGACAGTCAACATTATGTTTTCTAGTAAATAGCATGCATTTAGTCTAAGTAGAATTAAATTTAACACCCCAGTTTGAGGACCAGGTATGTAATTCATTCAAGTCATCATTCAAAGACTCAGCAGCTGAATCATGGTCGTCAACAACACAATAGATCGATGTATCATCAGCAAAAATTTTAATATTATTAGAAACAACATCTACTATGTCATTGATGAACAAAATAAACAAATACGGACCAAGTACAGATCCCTGTGGAACTCCAGCATTGATAGTTTTCCAGGGAGAAGAACTTTCATCCATGCAGACTCGTTGTCTCCGATCAGAGAGATAACTTCTGAACCAATTTAGTAAATTTCTGTTTATTCCATATTTTTGCAGCTATATAATAATCCCCTGTGCCATACCCTGTCAAAGGCCTTGGAGACATCACAAAAAATGAACCTTACATCTTTGCCTACATCAAAATTTTTCATAATGACGTCATATATAACTAATAATGGGTTGACTGTTGAGTCTTTATGACGAAAACCAGATTGGTTGTCAGTCTTAATCTGGTTTTGGAGAAGGTAATTGTGAAGATGTCTAAATAGAACATATTAGATTGAATGCCATGTAAAGCCCTCATTTTATATTACAGATATTCAGTACAGCTATTAACACCATCTAATCTACTGGCCAGGATTAATGGGAAGGATGCAATTACAAAAGAAGAAATAGAGGAAATAAATAAACTTTTCTACGATGCTAAAGCATCGGCAAAAATACTGGCAGAACAAGAAGATAAATACATGAAATAAAATATTGTTTCCAACACATGTGAAGTTTGGACCATCATAAAATACAGACAGCAAACCATCTATAGAGGATGTCAAATATTGTTTAATTAAAATCTCATCTAACAAGATCGGAGGCAAAGTTATACAATGTAGAGTTAAAGTTATACAATGTGTTCTGGAGAATTCATGTCATTTTTACATACTGAAGGTTTACATCAGATCTGACATTTTGTTTGAGTTGTTATTTGTATATATAATTGAATCATCTTTTACATTTGTTTTGTATAAATTGAACATAAAAATCATCAAATATTTTTTTCTGGTCTTATTTACTGTTACAGTTTTATATGCATCTCAGAACCCTTTTCATCCTCATACCCAGCAACTTAATTCTGAACACTGTAACAAAGTTAAGATGTCATTGAATTGATAAGTGATATGACATAGCTGTCATCTTTTATAAAATATGTGAAGCCTGCTGCAACTACATTTGGGGAATCTGCGTGCATTAAATGTTCAGAAACTTATGTATATTGTAAGATGAAAATCAAACCACTCGCATAGAACCCTCAATTTATTTGAGTCTCTACCATAATGTCAAGTTCATTTTGGCTAAAAATACCTATAGCTAGGGTGGGCTCTTTAGCCACCAGGCTATGGTCAGGGTGAGCTTTTGCCATGATTTGGCATTCATTGTCTGTAGTGCTTCTGTCCTAAACTTTTTATTCAAACATTTTATTCTCTAAAACCACTGTGCCAAACTTGGTCACAATAGCCCTTTGGTGGTCCCCTTTAAAAGTTTTATCTGGCAGGTCTGTACCTCATCCAAGATGACTCTCAGCATGGAAAATAATTATGTCTCCCCACTCTCAAGGTGGAGACATATTGTTTTTGTCTTCTGCGTCTGTCATCTGTCCATCCATCACAAAGTTTGTGGACGCCCATTCTCCTACATTTTCCATCAGATTTCGACCAAACTTCACAGGAGTATTGATCATCATGCTTAGTAGTGCATATTTTCTGGCCAGATTTATCGGTTAATTACTCCCCTACCGGGGATAGCCAGAGGGGGACTTTAGGCTTGCGCTTTGTCCGTCCTTCTGTCAGTCCCTCATCAGTTTTCTGCACTTTTTATCTAAACCGTTACAAGTATTGATCTGATAATATGTATGTGAGTTTACCTTTTAATGAGTTACAGATCAAGTATAAGTTTGGTTCTGGTCCTCTGATTTTTGACGGAGTTATTGGCCTTTGACTTAGAAAATTTTAGCAAAATGTCAGTTTTCTGCACTTTTTTTCTAAACCGTTGCAGGTATGGATCTGATATTTGGTATGTGAGTGTACCTCAATGAGTTACAGATCAAGTTTTAGTTTTGCTCTGGTCCATTGATTTGTTGATGGAGTTATGGGCCTTGGACTAAGAAAGCATATTTTACTAATTTTGCTAGTGTAATATTGTTCTACTGGTAGGGGACTTGGTATTGCCTTGCAATACGATCTACACATGTTTTTGTTAGAGTTATGCCCCCTTTTGACATAGAATGTTGCTAAATTAAGTTTTTGGATGCTAATTCTCCCACATCTTTCTTTGGATTTCAACCAAACTTTACAGAATTGTTGATCATCATGCTTAGTTGTGCATATTGTCTGGCTGGATTGATTGGCCAAGTTTTGTTGGAGTTATGCTCTTTTTTGTCGTAGAATTTTGATAAATTGAGTTTGTAGACACTTAATCTCCCAACATCTTTCATTGGATTTCAACCAAATTTAATCTCCCAACATCTTTCATTGGATTTCAACCAAATTTAGTAACATTCAAATGCAATGGCAATAAATAAATATACAAATCATCAACATGAAGATATGTATTGATGGGAGACATTCATTTTTGTATCAAAAACACGCTTCTAGTTTAACATTGAAATCTTTGGAAAACTGCAAGTTGAATTAGAAACCAAACAAAGTCACCATGGTCATTAAATGGTCCTTTCCAAAAAAGGTATCTAGCAAGCCATGCCTCATTCAAGATGAGTGCTAGCAAGGAACATAGTTTAAAATTAGACCCTATACATACACTTTCAAAGATCTTCTTCTCAGAAACTACTGGTCCTTAGATGGTCCCTTTGAAAAAAGGTATCTTGCAGGTCTGTACCTCATTCAAGATGGCTGCCAGTGGATAATTCAGTTATACAATGGATCCTATGGAAAACAGATCTGATCAGAAACTACTTGTCCAATTAGCACCAAACTTAGTCACAATATGGTTCCTCCCTAAAAAGATATCCTGCAGGTCAATATGTCATTCAAATATGGCCACCAGTGGGGAACATGATTTAACATTGGTCTCCATCAAAAGAATTTGGTCTCAGAAACCACTAATCCAGTTGGAACCAGGCTTGATCACAACAGTCCATGGGTGTTCCCTGTCAAAAGCTTTGTCTGACAGGGTTTCATTCAATCCCAGGTGGCCACCAGCTTGGAACATAGTTTAACATTGGATCCAATTGGAAAAGCCATTCATAACTCTTTATTTGCATTGGTCCAGGTGAGCAATACAGGCTCTCTAGGGCCTCTTGTTCTATCACTGTTTATCAAGCATCCAGGTTAAAACATTTTTATTCAATGATCTCCTATGAAAACCATTGGGCAAATTAAAACCAAACTTGGTTACAATCATCCTTGAGTATTCTCCTTTATAAGAAATGTCTGACATATCAGCATTACTACAAATTTCTCCTCGTTGTGGCATATGGCCACGATAATATATTTTTGCCTTGATGCTGCTTAACATCAGAGATTGATGCATATCTAAGTTTACATTAACATATAACATACAGTAGCTGAATAGTGTACTACTAGTATGATGTTAAAATTAAGCAGAAAATGTAGGTAAAAGGACCTTATTTGTCCTGGATGCTTTTGTCCCAGCCAAATGCATGCCTATGCAAGGTGGGAAGACACTACCATGTACAGTGACAGAGATCTGAATGAAAGTTAATCGAGCTGAAAAAATAGGTAAAATAAACCCCATTTGGCCTGGATGCTAATGTATCATCCCAGATGCATGCATTTGCAAAGTTGGATGATCCTACCATGTATAGTGACCGAGACCTAAATGTAAATCAATCAAGAAGAAATTGTAGGTCAAATTGACCAAGTTTGGACTGGATGCTAATGTATCATCCAAGATTCATGCATATGCAAGGTTAGATAATCCTAACAAGAACTGACATATGAACTCTGACACAAAGTGAATGTTCGTCAATCATTTGCAAAAAGTAGGTTAAAGTGACCTAATTGTGCCTGGATGCTGACCTACCACCTGGATGCATGCACATGCAAGGTAAGATGATCCTACCATGTACAGTAATTGAGATATGAACTCTGAAGTGAACTTGAGTATGAGTCAATCATGTGGAAAATTTGGGTGAAAGTGATCTAATTTTGCCTGGATGCTGACCTACCACCAAAGATGCATGCACTTGCAAGGTTAGGTGATCCTACCATGTACAGTGACTGAGATATGAACTGGAACGTAATCTTGAATGTAAGTCAATCATGCGGAAAATGTAGGTCAAAGTGACTTAATTTTGCCTGGATGCTGACCTACCGCCAAAGATGCATGTACATGCAAGGTTAGGTGATCCTACCATGTACAGTTATAAAGATACGAAATGGACCTAAAATTAAATGTAAGGCAATCAAGTGTAAAATATAGGTCACAGACCAAATTCTCCTGGAGGCTGTGAGACAACCAAAGATACACCTGCATACAAAGTTTGATGACTCTACCCTTCATAGTTGCCAAGTTGTATACCAAATGTGGACAGGAACGTAGATGCCTAGGGTACTCAAATAGTCCCACTCAACTTCATTGAACTAAAAATGGTGGACAGTTGGAATATAGTTTCACATTGGACCTTGGAAAAAATGTTTAAGGATCAGAAACAATTTGTAAAATTGAAACCTACTTTAAAGATCTCAATAGACCTTGGATTGTTCCCTTTAAAAAATTGTGATGAGCAGGTTTGAATCATATCAAAGTTGGCCATCAGTGGAACCACTGGGAATACTTCAAAAGATCTTCTTCACTGAAATCATTGTGTCAAATTTAACCAAACTAGTTTATAGTCTTTTGGCAGTACACATATATTAATATAATAAAAGTGCTCAACGGGGTTTTCATCTAATCCAAGATGTCACCAAAGAGATGCATTGTTTAACACTAGCCCCTATTGTAACAGTTAATATATTTCTCTGAAACTTCTGGGCAATTAGAACCAAAAGTTTTCAGCTGTCCTTGGTTAGTTTTAAGGTTTACATCATATTCAAAAAGTTTGTCAGTCAGTGGGATACATAGTTTTACATTGAAAACCAGGGGATCAATTTCAAAGATATTCCTCTCTTAAACCATAAGGCTACATGGAAAACAACTTTAAAAATCTTGAACAGAGAACAAGGCAAATTAGAATAAAACTAGCCAAAGATCACTTTAAAAGTGGTGTTTACAGACTTTCCTACCCTACTTGGTAAAAAAAAGTAAGTTTCTTGTTCAAAAATTGTAATTTTAGGTGAAAAATAGTAAGGCACTTTTTTATTGTCATAAAATTTCATTTTGGCACAGAAACTACAACTTACAGTGAGTGGCATATTATGTATTCAGACAAATTTCAATACCTTTTCCTTCAATAAAAGCCTTGAATATTTGTCTTGTCAAAGATCATTATACTCCCGCAAACATATTTTTTGGGGGGATTTAGGAATCACCCTGTCTACCTGTCCAGCCATGTAGTCCTCCTAAACAGCAGATTGGATTTCGATGAAATTTTAAACTGTTGTAGCATACCACCAGAAGATGTTCATAAAGTAATATGGTAACTGTTTGAAATTATGAAGGGCAGTTTATTTGTCTTCTGATATTTTGTAGAAAAAAAGGGGGAAGTAACCTTGTCAGCTTATGTCCTCTTAACAGCTGCTTTGAAATTTCTGTTCCACTTTGATGAAATGTTATGCAGTTGTTGAACATCATCTGAAGATGTGCATCAAGTTGTATGGTTGCTGCCCGAAATTTTGAAGGGGAGAAAATTCGTCTGAATATTTTCTGGAAAAATAGGGGGTCAACCTTGTCAGCGAACAGCTGCTTGGGTTTTGATGAAATGTTACACAAATGCAGTATACCACTTGAAGATCTGCACGAATATAATTGCTGCTTGAAATTTTCAAGGGGAGGTAATTCAACATTGTGTATATTTTCTTGAAACAAGAGGCTCTCAAAGAGCCTGTATTGCTTACCTGGGCCATGGCTAAGACATAGTCAAAATAATTCCAATGTTTAAGGGTCTCATTTTCAAGTTTGTTATGGCGGATTTACCGGATGATTAATGTATTTTATTTGCAATTCTTCAATGAACATA
>MJUU01002466.1:122047-142993 GCA_002080025.1 Modiolus philippinarum
CTCTTCAGTAAACAGTAACACTTCTCAAATATTGATATATGATTACTGAGTTTTTGAGCGTAGAAGAAGGCACAAATTGAAGTTTTGGTCGAAAAATGACAAATTTGTTCAATTTTGACTACTTTTTCTGTATAGGAAATATAGAGCACATGCAAGAACCACAAAAATATTTTTATGAGAGGTTCAATTCATTTGTAACAATAAGCTGGTAAATTATCAAATTGGTTCATGGATGTGCTCGATATTTCTGGTTAGGAAAACTGTTCGAAAATCTGCCAAATTCGGTATATTTCTATGAAAATGCTTAGAAGTAGCCTTTTTCATGACGTCAGAACTATACCTTTTGTGACGTCATCGGTTCTAAAATTTATATTTTTTCTGTAAATGGGATCTCAACTTTGAAACGAACATAAAAGAAAATCTTGAAGTGGAACTCAGAAATTCACTGGAATCTTGGGCCAAATCAACCCCTTATCGCACCTTGTCCTTTATGGATGACCTTCAGACACATCTTTGTGTGAATGTGTCTTCATTTTTCTTTTCTGTGCCGTACCCATGTTGTGTCTCGGTTTTTTCCCCCTTTTTTGTTCCAGTGTTGCCATTGTCCTTGGATTGTTTGCTTTTGAATTGACGGTTCGGTTCTCACTTACTTTAATTCATAAGTTAAATTCAACGCAAGGTCTGTAAACAACTCAAGTAATGAAGTATAAAAGGACATTTTCTATAAGAAGAAGTACTTAACGGTCAAAGTTTCACCCTTAAATTAAAAAAATATCGTCAACTGAACATATCTAAAGAACATACCTGACAACACACCAAGAAGATGAACAATGTGATTGCTGTCCATAATACTTTCTCTCGAAACTGAATCTGAAATAATATAAAATCATTGCTGCACAAACTAGCTTATATTATTAATTTTTTGGTGCATGTAAATGTTATATAACATTCAAATTTACACGTAGAGAGTAAAAGGTCTTCATTTGAGTGTTCATTTTCTAGATTTTAAGATTGTCAAATATGTCATGGACTTTCTCTCATTTCCTCTATATGCTGGACTAAATTTTAAAGAAATCATCTTTCCTTAATTAAGGCCATGAGCATGATGAGAATAAATATGCTTGTTTTCCCTTCTTCAAATCTTCGTACATTTGTATTTTGCATTGTTTTATATATATTTCCCAGTTAATTTTATACATATAATGACTTCCAAAGAGGTTAAAACATTAAATTTAATATCCTAAAGATGTGATTTTTACCAAGGCTGCATATGACAGCGGTGATTATTAAGTCTCATGGGTTGTTTAATAGTAGTTTTTCTTTTTACCAAAAGAGAAAGTAATTGTCTTATGATAAATTTTGTAAATTTAAAATTATGCTTCTCTATCTTTTTGTAACATTTAAACATTAGAAATATGGACTTTCCCTGTTGCTATACTTGGATATACTCCAGTGTTCAACAATGGCCTCTACCTCAAGAGAAAATAACAGACAAAATCCCTGAATAATGGTGAATTCAAGTGTCGAAAAATAGAGAAATTACGGTAATACAGAAAAGTTTACTACACATTAACTAGAATGTGCAGTATTCATCACATATTGCAAAGGAGATTGACCCTGATTTATCAAATAAGAATCTTTTATAGTCAAATTACAACATCATTTGCAACAACCAATAAGTGTTAATTAAATCTACGAACATCACATCCAGTTTTCTCTCACAAAAACATCATATAAGTTATAAGTCTGTAGGTAATAAATGGGACTTCTGTATTTGTAACTTCCTTTCGTCCATTACTGCCTTTGGTAATATACAACCAAAAACAATGTATGTATTGCCAGAAGGAATTTTTTATGGAGTGTCAATAACTACTGATTAATAACAATACAAATCGATCGTAAAAAATATACAAGATTTCAATAAAATTCAAGTTAAGCACAAATACAAAATACATTTAAAAAAAATTTCAAACAGGATACAAAACCCCAAGACTCATATCTGAGGAAAACTCTCTAACTACTTACCTTTCTATCTGGTTTGGCTATTTCAGGTAGTACAGCACAAAATGGCTTCACAAACTCTAGGAATTTTACTAAAATGATATTAATATATTGTACTTTTAGTTAAATATGTTTGACAAAAAACCTAGGTTTGTTTCCAATATAGTTATCTTACAATTAAAAACTCTTATTAAAGTAGGTAAATTTTCAAATATGTCAGACTGTATGTGTCAACATGTAGTATACTTTTTGCATATTCTTCCAAGCAGTGAATAATAAAAAAAAAAACAAACTTTACTTTGGTGCACGAAGTCCACCTCTACAGAGTTGAACTGGGCAGAATAAAAAAAAATCTGTGTAACACTACTGACCCTAAGTTTTTGGGGCTAAAAATGTCTACCCTAAAGTTTTTTGGCAATTTTTAAAGAAGCACTGTTAAAGTCCAGAAGTTACTCTCTATATGTCTATGTAAAAAGTTTTGGAAAAATAAAGAAAAAGCCTACCTACCGACCCTAATTTTGAAGTGTATGTTACCGGAAACACAGGTAATTTTTTTTTAGGCCCTACTTCTTTAAGGTGCATCACTTATACAATGCACATGTATGTTTTTTTGGTTATGTTTGAAATTCATTTGTATATCTTACATGTATGACAATTATATATGAAAACAAACTTGTACAGATATAGAGTTTTATGAGGCATTGTCCATTCTTTACAATCATAATTTATAATAATACATGGGAAATCTAACACTGAAGCAAAAAAGGAAGAAAAGATAATTCCAAAAAACAAAAATCAAAAATCGTTTTTGCGCTTGTTTTTTGTCTCACTCTCTGTTAGCCAATGTACATGATGTAGATCTTGGATGATTTGTCATGTATTGCTAGATGTGTATTGCTATCAAATTCAAATTTGTCTTGAACATCACAAGATATAAATTTCAGACTGATAAACTGACAGCAACAAATATATAAACAAAAACAACACACCAGAGATAACTCAAAGAGTATGACAATGGAAGCATGTCATGCATGTCAAATACATATTATATTGATTGCAGGCCAAGTCAGTAAAGCTCAATAAAAAATAACTGGCAGTAATATTGGACCATTTGTGTCTCAACTATACCAAATCAAACAGATAGCAATATTTAAGTAACATATTTTAAAGATCAGTCAGTATACCCGACATATATCACAAAATAAATCTTGGTATCTTTCTTTCTGGGATTAAATTGTGAAGATGTTGATGAAACATAAGTTCTATAGAATCATATAAACATGCAAAGCTACTTATTTCGTCCAATACTGTTTACTTGGCCATGGGTTGTTTTCGCCACGTATGCACGTCATTGCAACATCTCAAATATTTACAAGCCAAATCGAGCAAATTCAGCATAAACAATGCATGATCGAGTAGAAAATGTAAGCAGCTATTAATTTACTTACTTCCCATCTTCAATCAACTGATTGTAACCAACTTCTTGTTCTTCTGTTTCAACAAACACTGGATGGAAAAAGGAAAAGCCGGTTTGCCAAATCCTCCAGTACAAAAAGACACGTCACGCGTACGAGATTTGAGACGATACTTCCTGTTCTGATTTTTAGATTTTAAAAATGAAAATAAATAACTATCAATAAATGATTAAGATGGACAAAAACTTAAAATATATGCAGATATTATATTTTAATTTCGAAAAATATTTGAAATAACTTTTTTAAGAGTAAAGTGTTCATTTCTTTTGCAAACATGGCAACCCCACCGGATAGATAGATTTAATTGATCAAATATCAACATTATAAACATAACGATACAGCAATATCAAAAGACAATATACATGAAAAATATAAAAAGCATTTATTTTACGCACACCTTTGTTATTTTTTTCACCTGGTTGTGAAAACATTGAAATCAACACTTTACCTATTGCAGTAGAAAACCAAGGTAAACAAAGCAGTAAAAAAAAAGAAGACGAAAAAAGTAAATTGTGTTTACGTTTTAGAAGTTAGAATTTATTTAGGGATAAACTAAGACATAAGGGTATTTGTCTAATTTTGAGGTTAACATAACCTCATTATATTTATATACTTTTATACTGCAACCTCTCTATTTGCGTAAGTAAACTACATTGACTGTATAAAAATAAGTGATGTACAGTCAGTGACTGTATAAAACCTTGTCAATGAAGTCAAAAATGTGTTTCCGTAGTAATTGTTCCATGACGTTGTGAGGAAGCATGGATTCATCGCAACCTAGAGACGTCTGCTTCACTTTTAAAATGTCATTTTAACCGATTTATTTCACCTAAAATTTTGTTCTTTGTAGTTGCAGTATAAACACAATAATAGTACATTGACTTGACATAAACGGAATATAAGGATTCGGCTCGAAACAGGGAAAATGCTCGCCACAGGCTCGCATTTTCCCGCGTTTCTAAGCCTTATCCTATAATGCATTTATGCCAGGTCATTGTACTGTTATTGACTATACTTGGTTGTTCCAATACATCTAGTGCTTTTAGATTTAAATATACTTTGGGTTTTAGATTTTAAGTAACTTATCTCTTATAGTAACTTGGAATTTTACAAAATTTCAGATTTTATTGATAGATTTTGTTAAAAGTTAGGGTAGGAATACAGTGCTTAGAGATAAATATAGCAAATACAAAATATGGAGTTAATATATAGACAGTATATTCATGTAGACGGAGATCTGTCATAGTTGGTGTGAATTAGATGACAAAGTGAACTGTATCGTTAGCAATAACAACAGCTAGCAGTTATTTAGAACTTTGTGTATATAATGTGGTGGAATTCTATCTCCGTTTATGGATATTAATGTATTATAACTGGTGGAGGATAAATACAGTTGATGGTAAACAGGGATTAGGGTGGTGGATTAACAAATTTCGTATTTATGACGTACCGGTATATGAATCTTGGAATATTGTATCCATTATTTTAACTTTTAAACTTTAAACGTATACAGTTAGCACACAATCGTTTGATAGTGGTTCTCCAAGTAGTGGAGGGATATAAAGAAGAAAGAAAGAAGTTACTATGATTAAGTGTTGATGGCCCTGATTGATACCACCATATCTCCTTAACTTCACCACATTGTATGATCCATTGTGATGGTGGGAAGAGTAAAGGAATGGATGAACATATGAGATAAAAGTACAGCTTTGTACCATATGTGTACATGTAAACAACAGTTGATTCAGTTAGAGGACCCCATAAAACCAGATCCCTGTTAAATAACAAGTAGAGTAAAAGAGAATATTGGTTTTTGTTTGAAACTAGGATTCCTGTCTTTCAATAGACCATTTTCCAATTTCATTTTACCTGGGTAAATTGTGTCACATTACATTGTGACGTCAAAATTTTCCGGGAAAATTCACCAATTTGAAACTCTTCTATACGAAAACATGTAGAAAAAATTTACCCACAAAAAGATTTAAAAAATGTGTTGTAGATTAACATGATCAAAGTAAAAATGTTATAGTAGGCTGCAATTAAAAGGTAAAATGCACAAAAATGTGCAATTTAAAAACAACTATCAATATCAAAAGAGAAAAGAAAGTCAACAGCCCAACATTTTGGCCAGTTACTACTTTTACTAAAAAACCAACATTTTGGCCTGCCAGTACTTTTACTAAAAACCAATATTTTGGCCAGTACATGTACTTTTACTAAACACCAACAATTTGGCTAGTACTTTTACTAAAAATCAACATTTTGGCCAGTACTTTTACTAAAATTCAACATTTTGGCCAGTAACTTTACTAAAAACCAACATTTTGGCCAGTACTTTTACTAAACACCAACAATTTGGCCAGTACTTTTACTAAAAATCAACATTTTGGCCAGTACTTTTACTAAAACCAACATTTTGGCCAGTACCTTTACTAAAAACCAACATTTTTGCCAGTACTTTATCAAAAAGTCTCAACAGTTGCTTAATTTTTAATGGTACAAAACAGGGTTATTTTCATGGAATATAAGTTTAGGTGTTGCTTTGTTTGGTAAAATTATTAAATATGCAACATGCAAGCCAAATTCTAATACCTTTTTGAACTTGGATGCCTAAAATCTAGGCTAAATGACAAATGTGACGATTTTGACTACCCAATTGTGAAGCAGCAATATACCTATCTGCCTCAGCTTATGGGGTGTATATTTTAAAATTGATCCATTATTGAAGAGCTAGTAGTTCATACAGTGACTTTGTGAAAAGAGCAGAAACACTGTCACAGAAACTGCTAAGTCAGGGATATGTTCAGCCTTTGTTACTTTGGTCAATTCTGAAATTCTTTGGCCATCTCTGCAACATCATACTAAATGTAGATAGAAAAGATATGTCAGTTTCACAAACTGAAAACAGACATTTTCAGCTAGATCCATTTCTTCCCTGATTTGACATTACTAATTTTGACTTTACTTGGGATTGACCCACTGACAGTGTGACATGTGCTGTATACAGAGCAGGACAAGCTTACCCTTCCAGAGCACCTGTTGTCGATCTATTTTTTTTCTTAAGTTTACACTGTTATTACTTTAGTTTTGAGCATTGAATTTGTGGTGTTTGCTCGTTTTGTTGTTGTGTAGTGTCTTAAGTCTTCTTGTATTCTTATCTTTTCCTCACCTCTTGACTTTGATTTATGTAATCTTAATTAAGCTTAATTAATATAAGCTTTGTTCCTATATATATATACTTTTAGTCAGTATATTTTAGTGTAAGTACATTGAAACAGGCGGAATCTTTGGAAAGGCGTCTAGAGGAAATGTTTCATTTCATCTTAGTTTTGGATTGTCACACCAAATTTTTCTATAATGTAAAGTTTGTCTGCTACATGTACCGGCAATTTGGGGATCAAAAATAATACTATCAAAAGTAAATGTAAACAAAGTATTTTGCAGCCAAAAATTTGCATGGTGAAAATTTACTGTAAGTACTGGTATCATAATAGGCGTATGCAAGGAGATGAAAAATATCTATTCAATCTCTAAAGACAAAACTCAATCAAAGTTTGTTTGAAATCTGAATTGAATGTATCAGCATATTATTAACATTTAATTATTATAGCAGTTTAGGGAGCATACACAGTTAAAAAATTACAAAGGAACATACTTTTATTGTTGTTCTTCATCTTGAAATTGCTATGAATACAGGAATCATTTTTAAATCCTTGATATATAAAATATAATTTTGAAAAATCATTTCATGATAGTTTTTTACCTATAATGTTTGGAATTACCTTCATTTTGTTGGTTCTGAATTCCTTTTCTTTCTGGATGTAAACTGACTGTGTTTCAAACAGTATCTTCCTTTTAGAATTTTAGACAATGTTTTTGTTCATAACTGGCTTAAGGAATGCTGAATTATTGCCTTTGCTGATAACGTTAAATGTGCAGTAATTATATGAATGTTAACTTATATAATTACAGGATTCATGAAGTATGGGGAAGAACCAGTCTCGATACAGAGATACTGATATAGAGGAGGGAAGGAAAGAAGTTCAGAATGTCAACAAAATTCATGGCATGGCAAGGCTGATATCAGCTAAACATGAACATCAGCAGATTGTTGCAAGCCAAGGGTGGTCCAGACAAGATGAAGACATGGTAATATAATCAGACAAGCTATACCATGTTCAGAAATAGAAGTTAAATTTTGTTACTGTGAAAGTACTATTGTTCGTGGGGTTCCAATTTCCGTGGATTTCCTGGTTAGCTATAACCACAAAATTAAATTACCAATAAATTGTATATTTTCCATAGAGTTTTGATGTATGGGATTTGAAACCACGAATCCAAGTACAGACGAAACTGGAATATTTTTGAAACCACCAAAATTGATGTCCATGAATAAAAGTACTTCCACAGTATAATATATTTTGAAGATGTATATATGTTATAAAATGTCTGCTGTTACAACTGAACATAAAAAAATCTAGTGCAAAGTGATAAAAGACTATAAGAGTAAGATTTGAATATCACTTTGCAATATGTTTATCTATGAACCTTCAATTTAACTAATTAAGTGGAAATACAGTAAATGTACAAAAGACATTTAGTCCTGATTTTCATAAGATTTACATTGCAAAGGAAGTGTTGCTCTTCAGCTAACAGTCACTGTAAAGTCATCAACAATAATCAGATAACTCATACATCAAAGTTCAAGTGTACACATGTTAGAGTAAAGAACTTTTTTGTCTGTATAGACTGTTTTGTCATATATTTCATACTTAAAATACTGTAGTATATAAGAATTTAATGTTTTACTACTGGTAATTATCACAACATTTTCTAAGGAAAGTTATGGAATATTTCAATTTAACATTCTGTCTTTTTTTTATTAATAACCTTTTTTTACTGTGAATAAAGTAAGTAAAATGGAGGTTCAACATATTTGATACAATACATGCTTGTGTTCCGATCCCAAATGTTTTAGTTCAAACCACCATGTATCATAGTTTTGACAATATTAATTGATAAAGAACTTTATTAAGTCTGAATTTAATGTGTGTAAAACAACATTTTTTGCAGAAAATACTGTAGACTGACTTTTAAAGGGAAATTGAAGTTAATGTAAAACATGGTGTAGTAATGAATTGTATTTTGAAGGAATTTTATTTTTTGTAGAGAAATATGCAGATTTTGAAGGGATTGTTTAAAAGACTAGATCCAACAGTGATGAAAACATCAGGAGATGTGAGGGGAGAAATACAGATTTCATTTAAATATGACTTTAAACGACATCTACTCCTAGTCAAGGTCATAAAGTGCAGAGAACTAAGATCAAAAGATATGAGGTCAAAAATGTCAGATCCATATGTCAAGGTATGTTTCAAATGTTGGTGTGAAATCAAACAGCAAGGGTAAAAAAAAATTTAATGACAGTGTGACAGGTGCCGCACACGGAGCAGATCATGTTTATTCTTTTGATGTGCATGATGATACATTACAATTTAAGTGGGTTCACATTTATAGTCCTTTACATTTGTGGCATTTTGTTCTGTTTTCTTTGTTCTTTTGTGTTCCTTTATCTTGCCGTGTTTTTTATCACGACTATGATGAAAGGCGTGAAAAGCGAGACAAAGGCTCACACAGCATTAATTTTCATAACTTTTTACACGACCGCAAAAAAATTGTGGTCTTATAATGGTATGGCGCTGTCGTTGTCGTCGGCGTCGTTGTCATTGTCGTCTGTAGACACTTTAGTTTTCTGTAAATAACTAATGTTCCAGACGAACAATCCTTATGAAATTTTAACACAATGTTCCTTGGCACAAATGAAAGGCTGGGATGGATTTTGCTTACTGTGGCCTCCCCCTTTTCAAAATAGGGACCAAAAAGGGCTAAATTGCTTGTTATCACATATTTGAATATAGAATCTTTATTATTTATCAGATTTTGATTGGATTTCTTTCATTGTGCTCCTGAGGAAATTTCTATTCTTCAATATGCCATTGGATATACATTGCATGTACAGTTCCCGAGATAATTGGGGCCAAAAAGGGGAGAATCCAAAAAAATTAGTCTGAATTTGATGCAGTTTTTTCAATGGATTCCTTTTGAAAAATTAACAGCGCTCTCCTATTAGATTTTTGGTAACTTGTTTCCTTTCCTAGCTATGAAGGGCCGAATAGGGCCAAATTTGCATATTTGCAGATTGCCTAAAATTTTATTCTTCATCTGATTTCGATGGGATTTTTTTTCTTTTGATTTCTCTTGATATAAGCTTTCGATAGTGTTTCAGAGGATTTGGCTTAGCTCTTACCATTTCTGAGCTATAAGGGGTCAAATGGGTCAAAACTGCAAATTTTCAGATTTCTGGAAATTTTTATTTTTGATCAGATTTCGATGTGATTTTTTTCTTTTGATTCCTCTTGATATAAGCTTTCAGGAGTATGCAATGGATTTGGTGTAGCTCTTACAATTTCCTAGCTATAAGGGGTCAAAGAGGAAATATAAGGGCTAATTTTTATTTTCCCTAGTTTTTGTCCATCTAATTACTGGGCCAAGCCCCTCATTGTGTTCATCTAATTATTGTGTCATGCTCTTAATAGTATGTCACTTTAAATTACACTTGTTCAAATTTCAGTGGTCGACATGCTGCTGTCGTATCATGCTGCGCTCAGCGTAGCCCTTTATTGTGATTAAGATAGTTCCTCAGTAACTATAAGTGGTCAGTCAATGATATTTGGTATACTATGTTGGACTTAGCCAAGTTGGGTAGTACATGACAGTCTATTATATGGCTTTTGTCTATGACCTCAGTTTGATGGTCTAGTGAACATGTTAAATTTTATGATTAGTTAAGTTTTTCAGTAATAATTAGTGTTAGGTCAATCCTATTTGGTGTTTAGGTTGGTCTTGGGTAGTATATGATAGTCTGCATGGCCTTTGTCCTTGACCTTAATTTTATGGTCCTGTTAATGCTTGTTAAAAGTTTTTGTGATTAGGTCAGTTTCCAAGTATTAAAGTATTTATGGTAGGCCAGTGATATTTGGTAAATGGCTTGAATTTTGGGTAGTACATGACAGTCTGCTATATGGTTTTTTTGTGACCTCAGTGACCAGTGACCCCAATTTCATGGTCTAGTGAGCATGTTAAGTTTTTCTGAGTAGGTCATTTTCTCAGTAGCTTTTAGTGGTAGGTCAATGATATTTGGTATATGGGTTGGTCTTGGGTAGTATATATGACAGTATGGTATATGGTTTTTGTCATTGTCCTCAATTTTTAGCTCACCTCACAAAGTGAGGGGGCTTATGTGATACCCCTAGCGTCCGCGTTGGCATCGGCGTCCGCGTCCGGTTAGGAAGAATAGTTAAGGTCCATTCCTGCTTACTGACATGCCCCACATCAACCATATTGGTATGCCTGATGCATTTTGAGATGACGACTGGAATGCATGCTTCAGATGCTGTCTCTGACCTTTATTTTATGCATGAGCGACTTGGTTAGGTAGAATGGTTAAAGTCCATTCCCACTTACTGACATGGCCCACATCAACCATATTGGTATATATGATGCATTTTGGGATGACAACAACAATGCATGCTTTCGATGCTGTCTGTGACCTATATTTTATGCATGAGTGACTTGACTAGGTAGAATGGTTAAAGTCTATTCCTGCTTACTGACATGTTCTAGATACATCAACCTTATTGGTATGCAAGATGCATCTTGGGATGACAGCTGCATTGAATGCTTTGGATGTAGTCTGTGAACTGCATTTTATGCATGAATGAATCTGTTAAATGATGATAGTCCATTCCTGTTTACTGACATGTTTTTAACATGTGACAATGCTGTGCAATAAGGTGAGCTCAGCAGGCTGTGGCTGCTTTCTATGTTTGGGTAAATGGGAAACAGGATATATGGAAAAACAGTCTGCTATATGAATTTGCCCTGTGACCTTAATTTTCATGGTGTTGTGAGCATGTTTGGTTTCTCGGTATCTATTAGCGGTAGGTCAGTGATATTTTGGTATGTGAATTTATTTTAGTTATTACATGAAAGTCTGCTGAATGGCTTTGTCAGTGATCCCAATTTCACAATTTAATGAGCATGTTAAGTTTTTCTTATTAGGTCACTTTCACAATAATTAAGCAGCCAAGTAGGGGCAGCCATGACATTCATTAAAGTCCACACTTGTATAATTTTTGTCGAGCCTTTGACGAAAGTCGAAAAAAGCGAGACTTAGGTATGGTGATTCCAGCGATGGCAACCACAATTGTTCAAGTTTTTTCTTGTGTCTGTTTAACATCCACCACCTGTGCTACCTTATTGATTTTTGCTATGCAGTTGCATTAGCATCAGTACAGATAAGTTTCAGTGGTGTTTTAACTTTTATGCATATGCCCATGCAGTCATGTCCCACTTACTTAGAAAATTTTCACTGTTTTTAAAATGTTTAACATCAACCAAAGTAGCCCATTTATATTTGGTATGCAGTTGCATTATCCTGATTGAAATCAGTTTCAGTGGCATTTTATGTCTATGTCTATGCCCCACTGACTTTGAAATTTTGCACTGTTTTTCTAATGTTTTCTTGTGAATGTTTAACATGGACCACTCATAGTAGCCCATTGATATTTGGTATGTAGTTGCATTAGCATCAGTACATAACAGTTTCAGTGGTGTTTTATGTCTATGCCCCTGCAGTGATTCTTCTCTGACTTTGAAATTTTGCACTATTTTTCAAATGTTTAAGTTTTTTCTTGCGTCTGTTTAACATCAACCAAAGTAGCCCATTGATATTTTGTATGCAGTTGCATTATCCTGATTGAAATCAGTTTCAGTGGTGTTTTATGTCTATGTCTATGCCTCACTGACTATGAAATTTTGCACTGTTTTTCTAATGTTTTCTTGTGTATGTTTAACATCTAAGACTCATGGTGGCCAATTGATGTTTGGTATGCAGTTGCATTTTCATGATTGAGATAAGTTTCAGTGGCATTTTATGTTGATATCCCTGCAGTCATGCTTAAAAGACTGATATTTGAATTGTTTATTACTTATTATCTTAGCCACTCGATATTTGATATGCCATTGGATTCTGAGAATTACATATTCAGATGGTGGCCTTGACGCCTTTATCATGCTTTAACAATCATATGAAGATTTTAGCAAGCAGGCAGTGCACATAAAATTAAAACCTACATTTTGTTATTATGGCTGCTGAAGATCATTTTACAGATTCATGCAATGCATTCGTAAGGCAAGACATCTCCTGTGTCAATAGTTTATTTTATTACCGATACTAGGAACACATTCTTCTACCTTATTGCTTTGCTATACATTTGATGTGTTTTGAAATAGAAATTGGACCCAAGTCTTTATGGGTTATGGTTTCTGTTTAATTTATTGTAAGCACTTTTTGACTAATTTCGCAGAGAATTGTAATGGTATGCAAAGACAAATATAGACATGTCAATTTGACTTGTATATTATATGTTAAAAAGGACTTATTTTAAATTCTACCATATTTCAAACACCCTTAAGTTTGTAACCTCTCAGCCTGAGATATATGCATGTCAACAAAGACATAATACATGTTTATCAAATAGCACTAATTTTAAATTGTACTGTATTTCAAACATGCATAAGTTTGTAACCTCACCAGAAAATACAAGTTTACATTATCTTTCAGCTTGAGATGAGACCAGAAGTTGAAGAATCAGAGGAAAAGAGGACCAGGGTTAACCCGCAGACAAATAATCCACGATATGATGAAATATTTGCCTATCCTCTGACAGAAACAGAACTGATTAACAGGAAATTGATCATAAAAGTTATGGATAATGATGTACTTGGTAGAGACGATTTTCTAGGAGAAGTTATTATAGAAATGAATACATTTAACTTCAGGGAATGTCCAATTCATACTGCTTGGTATATGTTAAATATGGAGGTAAGATTTAATAGATTTCCTCGATGATCAATACATGCAGTAAACTCAGCTTGAATTGATAGTCATTTTTCACCAATATCTGTGAATATTGATGATATACCTTATGTAAAGCTTGGAAGTATTCAAAATTTTGAATCAGCATATTGATTTGTCACTTTAACTGATCTTAATAACTTGTTATAATTACCATCTATTTTGATTGAAAACTATTACACATTCAAATTGACAATGCTCAGTATTACTGGATAAGCAATAAGAGACAAAAAAGAATGGATAATCTAACTTATTGATCTCAATATTTCACAATATGAAAATGTTCATAGTGATGTAAGATATAAGATTATCTCCCCTGTTTAAATGTGTTCATTTCAAAATATTTACAAATGCCATTCTTACTTTTACTTTCAATGTGCATGCTAATTCAAGAATATTGAAGCTTTTACCTTCTTTCAAAATAATTTGGCCAAAAGGTCTATCCTTAACATTAAATTTTGTTACTTTTATATTTAACTAGTGAGTTCAAAATGGCGAATACGAATAACTTTATTCTCAAAAAACAATATACATCGTTATAGAGAACACTAATGAGTTCAAAATGGCAGACTAGATATAATCTAACTTAGATATCAAAGAAAGGTTGAAACTTGAAGGAAATTCCCATCAATTTTAAATACAGATGTTTCATACTTAAATTACAGTACAAACATAATAAGTTTACAAAATAGTCGCTAAATCAAAGAAATCCAATACTAATAAAATGCATATCTTTTCCTGAAAGGCATTGTGAAATTAAGCCTTTTTTTAAAGTCTGCTAATTATTTAGTTTCTGGATTAAAGATTAAGACTGTCAATTTATTTAGTATCTGTATTGATAAATTTGTCATTCACAGCGAGATTTTCAATATATATGAGTGATATCATATTTCTGGGTACTATTTTAATCTAAAATTTAAAATATAGAAAAGTGTTTTGATATCGATATTTTACAGACTGACCTTGATATTTGTGGTGACCTTGAAGTAGGTATTGCATTTGAGCATCCATCAACATTACTGGTTACTATACATGCTGCATATGATTTGTCCGCCAGAGATGAAGACCACCTGGCTGATCCTTTTGTTAAAGTGACGATTCCAGGAACAAAAACTATGTATCAAACAAAGGTAAAAAAAGCCTAAACTGAGTTACAGCCAATATCCTAATAGAACTCTACAGATAAGTTTATTTTCCCTTCATGGTATATATGGTCTTCAGTGTGAATTGATACATTGTATTCACACAATAGGTGTTAATCAACAAAAGAATTGTAAGATGGGATTTAAAGTATCTCTCAACTGTAGTATTTAGCAAGTTGTTTGTTTAACTGAGAAGATTTATCAATCTGATCGATTAATTTTCCCTATACATTTAAGCCAGAATACATTTTTTTCAAATATAATATCAAACACATGCCAAAGAACTTATGCTTTAGGTTCCTAATAGTACCACCAAACTGGACATTATTAAGAAATTATCAGGTCACTGTGAAGACATCACATTTGCGTTGCTATGCTCAAGCACTACTGCATGTGTTCATACACAACATACGTTCATTGAAGAATGCATATTAATTATTGCAATACACAATATATTAAGAGCTATAAAAGTGTGCGTTTTTGATGAAAAATATGCACATAAGCTTCATCACTTAGGTGATGAAAAATACATGCGTTAATTTCATCATTCTAGTGATGAAATAAACACGCGTTTTTTGCATCATTCCCGTTATAGGAAGAATACACGTGTATTTCTCATCATACGAGTGATGCAAAATACACGTTATTTTCATTATTTCGGTGCTGTAATAATCGCATCATCCCGGGTATAGGAAGACTACACATGTTTTTTTTTTTTTTTTTTGCATCTTATGAGTGATGCAAAATACACGATATTTTCATCATTACATTGATGAAATAAACAGCCTTTTTGCAATATAGAGGAAGAATACGCACGTATTTGTCATCATACAGGTGATGCAAAATACACGTTAATCTCAACGTTTCAGTGATGTAATAATGACTTTTTTTATCATATCCATAATAGAAGAAGAATCAGCGTGTATGCTTTTCACCATTCCAGTGATCTTTTATTATTGTTTTGTATCATTTTTGTTATCAATTTGATTTTCCAACAACTGGTAGCCACTGCAAATTGCTATTTCGGGTATAATGATGTCAGACCATGGAGGTATAAACATGTTTATACCTCCATGGTCAGACCAAATAAACAACAATGCCAACTTACCACCTAAAAATGAAGTATTATAAATGTAGTTTATAAAAAAGTTAGAAATATTCATCTAGTAATTCGATATATTTGACAATTTGATATATTGTATAGTTGAGTTGTTCCTTTAAAAGGACCCCTGTCTTGATGGGATGAGACATCATGTTGAAATAACACTGCTACGTGTAATAAAAGTGTTTTTTTCTTTTTGTTATATTAATTCACATTTCACAACAGGATATGCCCATCTTATTCCTACCATGACCAGTTCGTCTCCCTTTTATTAATTGTCAGCAAGCATGCTATTCCAGTCCTTTGAAATATGCACATAATTTACATGCCAGTGATACCTGGCGTCTCATTTGATGATACAATAAATTAACACAATCGATGAAATTTTATTATTTCAAACATATAATAGAAATAAGTAAATAAACAAATGATAAGAAACGATGCATCTACATGTATAAATTACCAAGTATATGAATACATTTGAAAGTAACTTTTAAAATGAAAAATTAATGGTGACATTTTTTTTTATATTTGAAAAGAGATATATAGAACGAGAAAAATAGAATATGCAAAAAATGCACTATAAAAAATCAAAATGATTGTCATTTCCCCCCCAAAAAAGTTTGCAGCATGAATGACAAATCTAAAAAAGATATATATTTTACCTCACTAAAAAATTTTTACCGAGACATAATGTATTTTGCTGTTTCATTTATTAAAAGATTGTCAGGAGAACTGAGAACAAAAAAAAAGAAATAAAAAAAACGAACAAAAACAGAACAGAACAAAACACGCATATTCTTCCTCTAACGATGATGATAGAAAAAAACATGCGTTAATTTCATCACTTGAAATTAACGTGTTATTTTGCATCACTAGTATGATGAAAAATACAAGTGTATTCTTCGTCTTACGGAGATGATGCAAAAAACACGCGTTAATTTCATCACTGGAAAGATGAAATATACGTGTATTTTGCATCATCCGTATGATGAAACTTGCGAACGTTTTTTTCATCCATTAGGTGATGAAGCTTATGCACGTATTTTTCATCACATGGGTGATTAAGCTTACGCGCGTATTTTTCATCAATCATACCTGATATTAACCATGCTCAAATATAAATTTCAGATTATACAATTTATTAAGGAGTTATATTTATCCTTTTGTGAATTACTGATAAAAGAAAAAACATAGGACATTTTTTTGATAATGACTTTTATCATGGCATAAAGCATGAATGAGCTCACTTTATACTGACCATGATAAAGTCTATATTAAAAACAAAAATATCGTTTATTCCATATTTATACCATGTTTCTGTTTATTTTGCATGTTATTTATCACTTGTATATTTTCTGTTTATATTTAGGAGCTGAAGAATACCTTAAATCCTGTATGGGACGAGACATTTGAATTTGAAGTAGCACCAGAGGAACTTCCTGAGAGGTAAATCATGAACTACCACTTAGCCAAAAGGAAATATAGTTTTGGCTTGTGTTCTGACATTCTGTTCATCATGTTTTTCATCCTTCCATCTGTGACTTTATAAGTAATTTTTTTTTAACATATAAGAGATATTGACTTGTTATTTTGTATATAGCTATAACTAGGTAAGTTACATATTAGAGATATTGACTTGTTATTTTGTATATAGCTATAGCTAGGTAAGTTACATATTAGAGATATTGACTTGTTATTTTGTATATAGCTTTTACTAGGTTGGTTACAGTTTTGTTTAAATGTTGTTCCAGTAGGTCAACTTTTTAGTGAGTTATTATCCCTGAGCATATAAATTTTTGTCCAAATTTTAGTCGTTTGCACTTTTTTCAACATCCTTTGAGACAGTTGATTTTTATTTTAAATTTAGCTGTAATAAAGTGAGTTACAGTTTGATTTATGTACATTGACTTTTAGCCTAGAAAAATCCTTTGAAGTTGTATAATTTGATTAATTTTTTAGTTGTCAGGTCTTTTTATGGCCGCAAATTTTTTCATTAGTTTTACCAGTATGGTACGGCATATGTGTTGGCTATGTTGTCTGTGGACAGCATATAAACTTTCGTTTTAGTAGACAGATCATTATCAAATTTAAATATAATGATCCTTGGAACAGTCTTGTTCAAGTCCTTGTTTGGAAATTGAGTACTTGGTCTCACCAGTTTTAGAAAAAGGGACTAAAAAGGGTTAAATTAGGGGTTTCTTATATTTGACCATAAAGTCTTATAATTCATGGTGTTGAGATGGGATTTGATTTCTTTTCATTGCTAATATAATTTCACAGCTGGTGTATGTTGACGGAACAAGAGGCCCAAAAAAGACCAAATTGAAAATTTTTTTGTCAGTTCTTGATTCAGTTTATTTTTCTGTTTTTTTAGCTCACTTGACCCAAAGGGTCAGTGTGAGCTATTGCCATCACTTGGCGTCCGTCGTCCGTCCGTCCGTCTGTTAACTTTTCACATTTTCATCAACTCCTCTGAAACCACTGAAGCAAATTCAACCAAACTTTACAGGAACAATGTATGGAAGGTCCTTTACAAAGATTGCTCACTTCGTTCCGATCCGACAAAAAACATGGCGGCCAGCATGGAACATAGGTTTAACATTGGACCCTATGGGAAAAATCACATTTTCATCTTCTGCTCTGAAACCACTGAAACAAATTCAACCAAACTTTACAAGAATGATATATGGAAGGTCCTTTACAATGATTGGTCATTTTGTACCGATCTGACAAAAAACATGGCTGCCAGAGCTTAACTTAGGTTTAACATTGGACCCTATGGGAAAAACGTCATTTTCATCTTCTGCTCTGAAACCACTGAAGCAAATTCAACCAAACTTTACAGGAAGGATGTATGGAAGGTCCTTCACAAAGAATGCTCATTTTGTACTGATCCGACAGAAAACATGGCCGCCAGCACGGAACTTACATTTAACATTGGACCCTATGGGAAAAATGTCATTTTCATACACTCCTCTGAAACCACTGAAGCAAATTTAACCAAACTTTACAGGAAGGATGTATGGAAGGTCCTTTACAAAGATTGCTCATTTTGTACCAATCCGACAAAAAACTTATTTTTAACATTGGACCCTATGGGAAAAATGTCATTTTCCTCAACTCCTTTGTTAGCACTGAAGCAAATACAACCAAACTTTACAAGAATGATGTATGGAAGGTCATTTACAAAGATTGCTCATTTTGTACTGATCCGACAAAAAACATGACCGCCAGCGTGGAACTTACATTTTACATTGGAACCTATGGGAAAAACGTTATTTTCATCAACTTCACTGAAACCACCGAAGCAAATTCAACCAAACTTTACAGGAAGGATGTATGGAAGGTTCTTTACAAAGATTGCTCATTTTGTACCAATCCGACAAAAAACAAGGCCATCAACGCAGAACTTATAAACATTGGACCCTATGGGAAAACATCATTTTCATCAACTCCTTTGTTAGCACTGAAGCAAATACAACCAAACTTTACAACAATGATGTATGGAAGGTCATTTACAAAGATTGCTCATTTTGTACTGATCCGACAAAAAACATGGCCGCCAGCATGGAACTTACATTTAACATTGGGAAAAACGTTATTTTCATCAACTCCACTGAAACCACTGAAGCAAATTTATCCATAATTTACAGGAATGATGTATGGAAGGTCCCAGGCATGGGGTAATGTTAATGTGTAATGGTAATGCATTGCAATGCATTACATATTTTCAAGTAATTCAATGTAATGTGTAATGCACCAATTTTTGCATTACATGTAATGGTAATTCAATACATTACTATCACAAAAATGTATGTAATTCATGCATTACACTGCATTACATTACATTACTATTTCCTGCTGTACAAACATAGAAGGTGATTAACAGAAAAAATAATATAAAATGCTAGTAGGCATGTCATAATAATTAACCAACCATTTTACTGCATGATTTTCATTTAAAAAAATCCTAATTAAATGAAAATAAGTTAGAATATGTTATTAAATCTCATCTGTTTTGTCCCAAATGATGAACAGTATAAAAGGTAGTATTTTAATCAGGGTTTAATCGAATGATAAAACTGTATCACATAATGTACAGCATCATGTCTAAATGTAAGGGCATTCCTTTGGTCTACATTCCTTATGTTCGATGGCAACTAAGAGTTTCCCCTTTTTTATTATCCAAAGGAATAATCATTTGTATTTTTAAATTTAATTGGCAGAATTGGCAGAAGCAATCATGAAGGTGTGTGTGTATTGATTCATTACCCTTGAAAGATCCCCCTTCCCCCCAAAAAAATAGAGAAGTCATACTAAAGACAAGTTTTTGATACAATACATTCTTTAATTAGATTAAAAGTTTGGACTCTGTTGTAAAAACAAACTTAATTAACATGATTAACAATAGTGTCAAATTAAATGATCAAGACATTGTTGTCCACTGTAAAAACATTTTCTATACCATTTTAATTACCTGTAAATTAAAATCTTAGGCAGTATCTGAGTATGTGGTGGCAAATTTTAAGTAATTTTTATAATTTTATATTGTACAAAAAGATAATTTTGTTGGATAATAAAATTCAGACACTATAGACCATACATATTTTTTGTTTTTGCTTTCCAGCTAAAGCATAGAGATGTATATCTGAGTTGATTTATTTGTTGATAAAATGTCAAAATGTAATGGTAATTCAATGCATTACTAAGCTAAAGTAATGGTAATTCAATGCATTTCTTTGCAAATTTCATGTAATGGTGATGGTAATTCAATGCAAATTATCTTCAAGTAATGGTAATTCAATGCATTACATTGCACTGTAATTCGCCCCATTCCTGGAAGGTCCTTTACAAAGATTGCTCATTTTGTACCAGTCCGACAAAAAACATGGCCGTCAACGTAGAACTTACATTTAACATTGGACCCTATGGGAAAACTTCATTTTCATCAACTTCTTTGTAAGCACTGAAGCAAATGCAACCAAACTTTACAGGAAAGATGTATGGAAGGTCCTTTACAAAGATTGCTCATTTTATTAGCTCACCTCACGATAGTGAGGGGGGCTTATGTGATACCCCTAGCGTCGGCGTCGGCGTCCGCGTCCTGTTAGGAAGAATGGTTAAGGTCCATTCCTGCTTACTGACATGCCCCACATCAACCATATTGGTATGCCTGATGCATTTTGGGAAGACAACTGGAATGCATGCTTCGGATGCTGTCTCTGACCTACATTTTACGCATGA
>MJUU01002466.1:143918-170913 GCA_002080025.1 Modiolus philippinarum
GTTAAAGTCCATTCCCGCTTACTGACATGCCCCACATCAACCATATTGGTATGTATGATGCATTTTGGGATGAGGACTGGAGTGCATGCTTCCGATGCTGTCTCTGACCTACATTTTATGCATGAGCGACTTAGTTAGGTAGAATGGTTAAAGTCCATTCCCGCTTACTGACATGGCGCACATCAACCATACTGGTATGCATGATGCATTTTGAGATGACAACAACAATGCATGCTTCGGATGCTGTCTCTGACCTACATTTTATGCATGACTGAATCTGTGTAAATGAATGATTATAATCCATTCCTGGTTATTGACATGTGCAACATGTGACAATGCTGTGTAACGAGGTGAGCTTAGCAGGCTGTGGCTGCTTTCTATGTTTCTGATCTGACAAAAAACATGGCAACCAGCGCAAAACTTATATTTAACATTGGACAATATGGGAAAAAGGTCATTTTCATAAACGCATCTTAAACCACTCAAGCAAATTACAGGAATGACATATGGAAGGTTCCTTACAAAGATTGCTCATTTCGTTTCAATTTGACAAAAAACATGGCCACCATGGAGAACATTGAAACCCTGCTGTTCAGCATTTTGTCAGGTGAGCGACACAGGCTCAGTCTCTGAGCCTCTAGTTCTTATAGCCATGTTTAAACAGATAAATTAAACAATTAAATAGTTTTCAAATAAACAAGAGACCAAAAAAATGGAGTCAAATATACAAAAATAGAATTTTAAATTTTTATCAGATTTTGCTGCAATTTCTTCTCTGCATGTTTCTTACAGTATGTTTAAACAATTAATATGAACAATACAGTCATTTTCTAGAAACAAAGAGGCCCAAAAAGGGGATGTCAAAAATTTTTGTTTTCTCTTTTATTCAGTACATTTTCTAGCATTGTGTTACTGAAGTTTATTAATAGACTTAAGGTAACATTTACTGTGTATACAGTCATTTTGTGTCAACACTTGTCCATTTATTTCCCTACTCAATGTTCTGTAGTAGTACCAGGCTGTGATTTGTGTAGCTTTTTATGTGACTGCAAAAATTTTTGCGGTCGTATATTGGTATGGTGCTGTTGTCGTCGTCGTCGTCGTCATTGTCATCGTCGTCGTTGTCGTCGTCGTCATCTTCATCTGTAGACACTTTAGTTTTTGGTCAATAACTTTAGTTCCAGTAGATCAATCCTTATGAAATTTTAACATAATGTTCGTTGGTACAAAAGGAAGACTTGGCATAGTTTTGGTCATTGTGGCCCACCTGTTTTTAAAAAAGGGGCCAAAAAGGGTTAAATTTGGTGTTTTCTCATGTTTGTCTGTAGAATCTTTATTATTAATCGGATTTTGATGGGGTTTCTTTCAGTGTACTCCTGAGGAAATTTCTAATCTGGTGTATGCCAACGGATTTCACGTAGCATGTACCGCTCACGAGGTAAATGGGGCCCAACAGGGGCAAATCTCAAACAAAAAAAATTTTTTTATTTTAAGTCCGATTTTGATGCAGTTTTTTTATGGATTCCTTGTGAAAAATTAATATGGCGCTCAGCTATTAGATTTTTGATAACTTGTTTCATTTCCCAGCTATGAGGGGCCAAAATTGCGAATTTGCAGATTATGTAGAATTTTTATTTTTCATCGGATTTCGATGGGATTTTTTTCTTTGGATTCCTCTTGATCTAAGCTTTCAGTAGTATGTCAACGGATTTGGCATAGTTCTTACCGTTTCCAAGCTACAAGGGGTCAAAGGGGGCCAACATTGCAATTTTTTAGCTCACCTGACCCGAAGGGTCAGTGTGAGCTATTGCCATCACTTGGCGTCCGTCGTCCGTCCGTCCGTTAAACTTTTCACATATTCATCTTCTCCTCTGAAACCACTGAAGCAAATTCAACCTAACTTTACAGGAATGATGACTGAAGGTACTTTACAAAAATTGCACATTTCATTTCAATCCGACAAAAAACATTTGCCCAAGTGCAGAACATAGTTTAAAATTGGAGCCCAGTATGAGAAAACCATCCTTTTCATCATCTTTTCTCAAAACAATTAAAGCAAATTATACTTATTATAAATGTATAGAAGGTCCTTTGCAAAAATTACTCATTTCAATAGGATCAGACAAAACACACCGGTGCTAATTGAGAACATACCTAAACACCCTACCCCATTGGTAAAAAAAACATGATCATTTTTTGTCATGCATGGCATAGAAGCGTTTTGTCAGGTGAGCGATACAGGCTCAGTCTCTGAGCCTCTAGTCTAAATATGTCAAATCTTTATTTTTCATCAGATTTTGATGGGATTTTTTTCTTTGGATTCCTCTTGATCTAAGCTTTCAGTAGTATGCCAACGTATTTTGTGAAGGTCTTTCCGTTTCTGAGCTACGAGGGGTCAAAGGGGCCAAAAATGCAATTTTTATAAATATGTCAAATCTTTATTTTTCATCGGATTCCAATGGGATTTTTTTCTTTGGATTCTTCTTGATCTAAGCTTTCAGCAATATTTAAACAGATTTTGTGTAGCTCTTACCATTTCCGAGCTACAAGGGGTCAAAGGTGCCAAAATTGCGATTTTTCTAAATATGTCAAATCTTTATTTTTCATTGGATTTTGATGGGATTTTTTTCTTTGGATTCCTCTTGATCTAAGCTTTCAGAATTATGGCAACAGATTTGGCGTGGCTCTTCCTGTTTCCAAGCTACATGGGGTCAAATGGGCCGAAATTGCAATTTTTCTAAATATGTCATATCTTTATTTTTCATCAGATTTCGATGGAATTTTTTTCTTTGAATTTCTATGGATGTAGAGTTTTAGTTGATAGTACATATTTTGCATAGCTCTTGCGTTTTTTTCATCAGTAAGTGATCATAAGGGTTGAATTTTTCCCTATTTTGTTTCTAGCTAATAACTGTGTCAAGCTTCTTTTTGTGTCCATCTAATTATTGTATCAAGCTCTCTACTGTGTCCAAATTCACTTTCAACTACTTTTGTTGAAATTTCAGTGGTCGACATGCTGTGGTCGTATCATGCTGCGCTCGGCGTAGCCCATTATTATATACTGTTTTACCCTTGTTCGTCTGTCCTTCTGTCCTTCTGTCCAGAACATCTTTCGTCAAGGATTTCTCAGCTTGTGTAAGTAGTACATGTAATGATTTGATATTTGGTCTGAAGCTTTCATATGATGAGTCTCCCTATTTCAAGTCGGTAAATCATCTACTTCCTGTTTGACAATAACTTTGATTTTTTTATCTACTTCCTGTTTGACAATAACTTTGATTTTTTCCCATTATAGCCATATATTGAAATTTTTCAAGGATTTCCCAGCTTGTGTATGTAGTAATGATTTGATATTTGTTCTTGCAGCTTTTGTATGAGTTGTACAGTGTCTCACCTTTTCAAGTCCGTAACTCATCTACTTCCTATTTGAAAATGACTTTGATTTTTTTCCCATTATAGTCATTTATTGAAATTTTTCATCAAGGATTTCTCAGCTTGTGCATGTAGTAATGATTTGATATTTGGTCTGAAGCTTTGAAATAGTAAGTTGTATAGTGTCTCCCCTTTTCAAGTTTATAACTCATCTATTTCCTGTTTTACAGTAACTTTATTTATGAATGCAACTATGCCACACTTGTTCTTTGTATGTCCACTTATAGTAAACTTAGCATTACCATATTGATTCAGGGTTCAATGAGCAGGGGTATAACTAGCTGCCATTCGGTGACAGATCTTGTTATTGGTCAGTATCATGATATGACATTTTGTAGGTAAGATACAATTAAAGTTTGATCTAGTTTTGGTCGTTGTTCAAGTTTGATCTAGTTTTGGTCATTGTTCAAGTTTGATCTTGTTTTGGTGCTTTGACTAAATGCAAAGTTATCAGACTTGATGTGAGATTTTGATAACTACAATACTCAAACAATTATTGTTTATATAAAGTTACATACTGAAATGCTGAATAGAATTTTATTAACCTCTCAACTTATATTAATATTATACTCAAACATAATTATATGATTTTGTTATTCATATTTATCTACAAATATGAAAGACCATATTAATTAAACTGTGCTATCATTATTAGCAGCTCATCTTGACATACAATTTTCAATTGATCATCTTAGATTCTGCTGTTTATGGAATGTCATCTAAACTCACATGTGCATGCACCTCAGATGTTATTACCTGAGTGACACAAAATAAAATCACTACATTTTCTGTTTGAACAGCTAACATTCAAGTTTATATCAGACAGATCTCAATGTGTTTGATCAGCTTACATTCAAGTTTATATCGAACAGATCTCAGTGTGTTTGATCGGCTAACATTCAAGTTTATATCCAACAGATCTCAGGTACTGATCACAGAAAGATAATCTGGCCTTGCATCCTCAACTGCATACATCTGTGGTTCAATGTCGTTTCATATACAGAATTAGGTAACTTTCACTATGTCCCATAAGGAACCAAATTTGTAATTGTGCTAATTTCCTTTGTGTTAATCTATTTTTTGTAGATACATCATCTTCCATGTGATAGATAAAAACACGTTCAGTAGCAATGATTCACTTGGCCAAGTGATTATTGACCTTATGACCTTCAACCCAGATGTTGGTCTCCATGACAATTTCAGATTAGCTGATTTGGTAAGTATTTCGCCAAGATACAGTTTATACAGTATATTGCTTGATCCACCATGACTTTTGTCATAGTTCAATTCCTATTCCTCAATTAGTTTTAATAAATCTTTTTGTCTATTTCAAGAAAAAGCTTCATCTTCTTTCTTTTCAGGTCATTTAAATCTACAGTTACTCAGGTGTGATCATTCAGCTTACCTGAGATTTGTCCATTAGTATGTATGGAAAAAGTCACAGCTGAGTAGATGTAGATTTAAATGACCAAATTGATAGCTGAGAAGATATTGATGAAGCTGTTTTTGAAGTAGGTATAAGCAATGTTTTAAACTGATTTAGGAATAGGAATTTAACAATGACCAAGGTCATAATAAGAGTAGGAAACAGATTTACTCATTAATTCAGCTTATGTACTTCTTACTGCCCTTGTGATTCCAAGAAGCTAATCAAAGCTATTATTGTAGAAACTTATTAGATAATCTGTCACATTAAATGTGGCTTAAATGGTCATAACATTTCAAAGATGGTTAGGCCCTATCAAGTTTGGTTAAACAGATGGTTTTAGAATTTTTTTCTATAAAATACTGGTTTTTAGTGTATTGTTTTATCAACCACAGTCCATGGCTCAACTGGTTATATACTAGGTAAATGTTGCAATCACTTGTATCCCTTATCATTGTTAACTTTACACTCAAAGATTGAAAAAACAACTGTTCCACAATAGTTCCTCAGTTGTCCCATTTCAAATGGTTTTGTCCTATTTCAAAATATTGTTTGACAGATTCACATCCCAGCCAAGATAGCCACAAAATGGGACAGAGCTTAAGCATTGAACCATATAGGAGAAACCATTCAAAGACCTATTGTTTGAAGTCACTTTGCTTAGGTAAAGGTAAAATAAGTCATAATGGCCCTCATATTATCTCCTTCAAGAAGTTGTTAAACAGATTTGCACCTCGTCCAAGAAGGCCACCAGCATGAAACAGTTTTAACATTAGACAAGGTGGAAAACACCTTCAATGAAAAAGATCTTTTTACTGGAAACCATCAACTAATACTATTCAAATGTAAAATGGTCCTTCAAACACATGTGCCTTAGATCTGCAGCTCAACCATGATTGCTGCCAGGGTTACATAGTTTAACATTTGAAAGTTTGATTAGAGGTTTATGATACAATTGAAACTAAAACAGGTTTATTGGACTGTCTGTGTCAGTTTAGTGGTACTAGATCTCGAGAAAGTCTTTTTTGTTTTTTTTCCATAGTTCAGTTTTTTGCAGTTTATTGACAAAAAAATGAACATAAAACAAATTTTTACCAGACAATTTGGTTCTGTTTGTTGAAAATTTTGCCAGAACCAATTGAAGTCTTGCATTATATGTATTTCAACTCGTCAACTTATAATAAATCTGGTTAAAAGTTTCCTTTCTTATTGGAGAGATGTTACCCTTTCTTATTTCCTTTTCTTTAAATTGCAATATTTAAGGGAAGAATGGCTACAAAGGAGCAAAATAAAGTCATGATTATAGAAACAAAAACAGTGACCTTACCTTTTCAGTGTTTATGTTAACGCAAATATGTGCGTAAATTACGCACAGAAAAATTAATTGACGCTCAAAAACTTGTGGTAAGGGTTGTACTGACGCAGAGAAATCAAAAGGAATAAACTTTAATATACATTATAAATTGAAATTCCGTAAAGTGAAATGTATAAACAGAAAGTGAAAGTAAAAAAATATTCGATAGTGTCGAACTTTACCTTTAGATCATACTGCGCACGAATGATGCACAGACATTGTTTAAAGTCAAAATGTAAACGCTTATGAGAGGCTAAACAAAAATGACAACATTGCCCCAAAGCCAAGTTTGTCACAGGATAATTTTAATTCTGACAAATATGACAACTTAAATGTCTTCTACAGCTAAGCTGCATACTAAAAGAAACTTTAATAGCCAATGGTTAAGACTTCAGTGGATATCGAAGGGACTAGCATGAAATGCAGACATTGTGTGGCCTGCAAACGTGTTGACCAATTTTCTACCAACTGCTCAGTTAATTTTCAAAGATCTGCATATTTCAGGTGTGACCATTGAATAGCTACCAGCAATAAAGTTCAAGCCAAAACTTTCACAAAAACTGTGAACAAATAATTTGATAAAATAAAACCCATAGTGACAGCCATGGTACATACGATGATTGTCATATTAAATGTTAATGGGATGTGTGATTAACATGAATAGACAGTAATGACACCTTTGAAATTGTTACAAAAACTAGACTGGTGGCTTTGCATTTCTTTTTACAGATTTTGTTACTACCCTCTGATATTTCATTTGACCCTCAAAATTTACACCAGAGGGTCATGGTAACCCTCAGAATTACAAAAGTCCAAAAACACTGCTTTTATTTCACATTTTAATTTTGTGGTAGAGGATCTTTCAGTGTGCTGACCTATTAAGAAATATAATATATTATGTCTTGAAATTTGACTCTTTTTTCAGAAAAACACAGAATGTTTGAAAATCTTCTTCTTTTTTTCAGAGAAACACAGAACATTTGAAAAGTAAGTGGGCACAACATGCTACTGCAGATGAGTTCAAAGAATCTCTTATTGCCCATGCTTCAACTAGACATCCATCATTTCTGTTCCAAGAACATTCTGGAAAAAAGGTGAGTCAATCCTATAGCACATATATGACATATGGTTGGTGAGGAGGTTTGATATGGACTTAGATTGTCTTCCCTGTGAAAAAGGCGACCATGCCTGATGACATCACGCTGAAATAACACATTTATTTCGGATCAGCAGTAACGGGGGTCATTTTGTGGTCAAGTATTGCCTTAAAATCATAAGAAAAACTGATTGCATAACTGTATCTAATGAAAAACAACATTTCTACATTCTTGATAGTTAAGTTTTCAAATATTTAAAATGCTCGGCAAGATTCTCGTCTAAAATTTGTAAAATCTTACTATCTCTAGTGTAGAAATGTTGTTTCTTAGCCCATGCTCTAAAATGAAAGGGTCAATTGTTAAAACCTGATTTCTAGATTTAACGTTTATGTTTTTCCCTCAAAATGTGTTAGTAGAAATGTCCATATGCAGAAACTAAATTTACAGTATCGATAACTTTGGTACCGTATTTATTTATAATCTATTGGGATCATTAGCTTTAATTACTGTGAAAGTACAGTTGTTTGTGGGGTTCCAATTTTCGTGGATTTCGTGGTTCGCTTAAACCACGAAATTAAGTTCTCAACGAAATGCATTTTCCCCTAGAGTTGTAATGCTCAGAACTCAAAACCACGAATTTAAGTACCCACGAAATAGTACTATTTATGTAAACCACGAAAATTGGTGTCCATGAATAAAAGTACTTCCACAGTATTACACCCTTTTCATGTTTCTATCTCAAAAATAAGAATTTCAAGAGATTCAAAGTTTATTACAAGACTCATAGATACCAAGTTTGAATTAGGCTGTCATTCCCATGTTCAGTGTTGTGGATACAGGAGTACATGATTATACACCATCCTCTTTGTTGGAAGCCATGCTACTAGTACTTTATTTTTTGTGTCATTTATGTGTTCTATTTATTTGTTATACCTCTACTTTATGAGTCAGGAGGGTATGCTTGCCACGACAATGCGTGCAACTTCATGTTTTGTTCTTGGTTTGTCAGTCTGTAGTTGTACATTTTATATTGTTTCTATAGATCCATGTTATTAGGCCTTTATACTGGAATTTGTCCTGTGGGCTGCTTGCTATGGTATTAGTTTGTCTATGTATTGTCTCTGTATTATCCATGTTTTTGGACAGTTTCCTTTGGTGTGTTCTTTATGTTTGTTTCAGTAACAACTGAATAATGCAACATATAAATAAACAGCAAATGTTTATTAACCTTTCATTTAAATAACATCATATATTTGGTGAACAATAGATATTTAATAAACATAACAATCATTTTGAATAGAAATTCCTAATTTCATCACCCTTCAGTGATCTAGAACTTATATTTATGCTTGATTTACTAAGGTTACTATTCTTTAGATCTGTGGCTGGGGCATTTGTGTCTTGCCACATTTGCTAGTTTTCTCCATTACTGGTCTTGGAAATCAAGATGATGAAGATACCTTTTTGATATGCCCACTTTTAAGTAGGATTAGGTTATACATCAATGAGATCTTTTCTAATATGAAAAAGAAAGGAAATGGGGTAAATGTCAAGGAGACAACATCCCATATCCAGGTTAAAACGACAAAAAAACAAAACATCTAGGGGTCACCATATGGTCTTCAACACAGCGAGGAACCTCACACCATATAGTAAGCCCTAAATGGCCCAGAAAAGGTAAAAAAGTGAATAAATCAATGGAAACAAACCACATCCAATATAGTATACATTTACCAACTTCCTTAAAGATTTCAGTATCAGTAGCATTTTGATTTGTTGCTAAATGGTGGACCTGTTGTGCTGGCATGGTTTTATATGTGCTCTATAAAAGGAAATGTAATTAATGTTGAAGAATATCGAAACTAATTTAATTTAAAGTATTTGAACCCCACCCCATCATGTTATCATTTTGAATGTCCTTTCATTGTCATTTAAGACTTGTCTTGCCTGCAGTGTGGAGTCACCATGCATGCACCATATATACACTAGATATGGTGTACTTGTTCTTGAGAGAATTTCTCATATGGATTTCCTATCATCTTTTCAAATTTTGTCATTTTATATTTTTTTTTGAAATTTCCAAATAATATTCTGACCACCTGTTTATAGTGCCAACATCTCAGTATTTTATAATGCCAAGTTTTACAATCGACTTGATGAGTGCCCTGTGATTGTTTACATGTTGTGAATGTCTTCCTTTAGTCTTTATGTCCAGCAACAGATAACAGAGATTGTAAGAACACTTTGCTAGTTATTTTTATGTTTGTTGATGATTCTTCACCCATGACCAAAAGATACGTGGCTGTAGCGTTGTTAGACATCTATCAATAATTCCTGCTCAAACCGGTGCCTGGGGCTGTTTTGAACTTACTAAGAGGTATGAGCAAAGCTCATTGTTGAAGGCCTCATGGTGACTCCAAGATGAAGAACAACAATAAATGGGTTGTTCCATTGATAACCTCTACCATGTATTTGTATAGACTTTGTCTCATGTGCATTTACTCCATATCCTTTCATTGTTATTGGATGTCTGTTTCGTTTCATGAGACTGTATCTTGGTAATATTATTCAAATCTGGTAAATAAATGAAATTTTAAGCAAAACTTTGTTTAGTGGTTATATATTCTGTTTGAATATTTATGAAATGAATTATAATTTCTCTAATTTCTGTCCAGTTTTCACATTTCTCAAACAGTTGGAGAAATACTGTTCTCCTCTCTAGAGAGAATGTTGTTCTCGGCAAGTGATTGGATGAAATTTAATTATGACGTTAAATATGTTTGCCATTTTCCAACTTTACCATTGTGACGTCATGAAAAAAGGCGACCATGCCTGATGATGAACACATTTATTTCAGATTGTTGGAAAAGGGGGGTCAGTTTCTTGTCCAAAATCTCATTGAAATCATTAGAGAAATAAAATCCACATCCGTATCTCGTGAGAGACGACATTTCTACATTCTCGATAGTTAAATTTTCAAATATTTTAAATGCTAGGCAACCTCGCGTTTAAAATATTTGAAAATTTAACTATCTCTAGTGTAGAAATGTCGTTTCTCACACGATGCAGTTGTGGATTCTATATAATGCCCACTATAACTGCAAAGTTTTACTCTAGATTTCAAGAATCATTTTCCTACAATAAAAATTGGATTTCGCGCAGTCCTACTGGACATGTCATTCCACTGAAGGATTTTAGGCTATGATACTGTGTCTTCTTTATTGCTGAACGTGGCATCCTACTGAGGCAGAAGACTTGCATCCTGGCTACAATATGACCTGTGTCCTCCATACCAGGAAAGAAAATAATACGATGTACACTTTTTAGATGTACAACATAATATTATATTGAGAAGGTAGTGGTTTTCATCTATACAAGCATTACAACTAAAGTAGAGCTTCAGCCTAACTTTTTACTGACATTATTTGAGTTAATATATGTGTTATGGTCTCATGTTCATTTACTCCATATCCTTTCATAAAATATTTAATACAGGAGTTTGTCTTTTATTGCCGTGTGGAGTTGGTAAAACAATTCCCTGTGGTAGAGATGTTTGCTCTTTATTTTTCTTAGATATGGTGTATAATATCTCATGTGTACACTTTGTTCAATTACTATTATCTAAATTAGGCCCTATCAAGTTAATTTGTAGATTCTCATCCAACTGTAACAAAAAATCTGGGGCAGGTGGGAGGGTTTTATTTTATATTTTATACTGATTTTCACTAAAATTGATAGGAATTTAAAGAAAATTTCTGAATAATTGAAAAAAAAATTAGCTTAGAAAGAAATGGGGCGGGTGGGGATGAGAATCTATTAATTAATTTGATGTGGCCTTATGTAAATTCTAAAACCCTCCATCGTAGTTTTGCTATATTTGATATTACTGATTTTTCGGATTTCGTTTGGTTTCATGCATTTTAAACATTTTTTGAAATTATGGATTTCCTTTGTTTGGGTTCTAGTGCTGCTGATGAGGAATTAATTTCCGAAATGGTCATACAGCTCATTAAAATTATTGCAGTTTGAGTTAACATATGTGTTATGGTCTCATCTGAAGAAAACACCTGACTTTCTACGGACAGTATGGTGTATGTTGTTGTCTGTACTAGAGGAGAACATAAAAGAACTTGCTGAAAGTGACACTTATTGAATCAACCATACAGTCTGACATTCGATTGACAGGGTGATATATATCAATTGTTTAATGGAAGAGATACTGAGCATCACTGAATATGACACCTTTTTGGATCAGAATTGAAGTCTCAAGTTCCAATGGCAATGTTATGTTTATTATCTGAACCAGTAGAGAACAAACCGTCATAAGACTAGGCATCTTACTAATGCAGACATACTACCCAACTTCCCACTGACAGTGTGTTATAAGATGTCCATTGCAAGGGAGAGATACTGCACATCACTTAGCATGATATCATACTGAAGCAAACAAACTGCCTGACTTTCCACTGGGTCGTCTATTCCAAGCGAATTATACTGCAGATATCACACTTTATCAGACATACAGCTAGATGCCCACCAAGAGAGAACTTACTCCACATCACTGAACATGACATCTTTCTGAAACAGGCATACATTATGATTTTCCACTAACACTATAATGTGTGTGGTCAGGGGGAGAAATACTGGAAGTCACTGGACATGACATCTTTTAAAGCCAACTTAGTCTCACTTTCCATTGACAGTTGTGTTATTTTCACCAGGAGAGGACATTACTGAAACTGAGAAAATACTGAGGCAGAGGAATGGTCTGACTTTCTACTAACAGTTTAATTTGTGTCATCTGTAGCACTGAAGAAACATACTGAAATTCACATTTTAATCAATTTTACATGCTTACCCTTCCGGAGCACCTGATGTCACTCCCGGTTTTCATGGGAGTTCACACAATGAGTTCCTTAGTTCTTGACAACGGCAGTAGAATACCGAAGGAACAAAGCACAAGATTACATAAATCAAAGTCCAGAGACAAGGCAAAGGCAAGAACACCAGAAGACGGAAGACCAAAGACACTACATGCCCACAAAACACACAACCACTACATATACAACACAAAAAACTAAAGCACTAACAGTGTGAACTCTCAAAAAACAGAGTGACATCAGGTGCTCTTAATGTCATCTTTTTAATTTCCGTTTGTTGCTGTTTCATGTCCTTGTTTTGTCTTTGTTTTTCTCTGTTGCCGTTTTTACCATGTCTATGGACCTCGATTTTTGTCATTATCACTTCTTGTGTTCCTTAGGTATTCTACTGTTGTTGTTTTTTACCTTCCATTTTATAGAAGTTTACTGTTTTTATCAAAAATGCGAACTCCTGAAAAATACTGAGGCATCATTCAGTGTGTAAAACTTGATGAATGTTCTTTGAACTGGATTTTTCCACTTATTTCGATATTTTTGGCAAATGTTACTTCTTTTAGGCTCTTTGCTTTATGACTTTCCGTATTATATAATTATAATGCTGCTGGTCAAATGTTTCTTATTGAAACACATGTACAATGTAACAAAATTTACGATTTTATTCTGCAGCAACTTTGGTATATTAGTGTTTCTACTAACAGTGTGATGTATGTCGTCTTTACCAGGAGAGAACATACTTTACATAATTGAACATGTTATTTTGGTAACACAGAAGTATAAACTGCCTCTCCTCTGATATTGTGATGTGTGTTGTCTTGACCATTGGAAATACTCTGTAATACACTGAACATGACATACTACTGAAAACTCGTTTTGTACTAACAATGTGACGTTTGTTATCTGTACCATTTGAGAGCAAATTGAGCTGAAAGTGACATACTGAATCAGATGGATAGCCTGGCGTTCTAGTAACAGTGTTATTTGTATTGTTTGTAACAGGAGAGAAGACGCACTGAAAATCACAGTACATTACATCATACTAAAGCAGACATACAACTTAACTTTTAAATGACAGTGTGGTGTGTCGTCTGTACTATGGACGAACATGCTGGGCATCACTGGACAAGACATCTTATTAATGCTGGAAAAGGTCTTAACATTCCAATGACGTGATGTGTATTGGGTCAACCAGAAGAGAAGATAATGCACATCAGTGAGTATGACAATAATACAGCAGACGTACAGCCTGATCCTGATTTTCCATTAAAGGTTTGATGTATTATAGGAGAGATACATGATATCACTTAAGGTGACTTCTTACTGAAGCAGACGTATAGCTTAACTCTAGATTGACAGTGTAATGAGCGTTGTATGTAACTGGAGAGAACACATTGTACATCACCAAAGGTGCATAATATATTTTAACATACATATACCCTTACTTTCTTCTTGTAGTTAACAATGTCTGTAATAATGGAGATAATGTTGGACATCTCTGAACATGACATCATAATGAACCTGATGAACAGCCTGACGTTTTAGTGACACTGTGATGTGTGTGTTTTCATTACCAATTGAGAGCATAGTGGAAGTCACTGAACATGACATAATACTGAAGCTGCTGGACAGCCTAATTTTTCTGTAACGGTGTTATGTATGGGGTCTTTACCAGGAAACGGATACTGGTCGGCATTGCAGAACATGGAATCTTACTGAAGTAGACCTGCATCCTGACTTTCCACTGAAAATGTGATGTGTTTTATCTATACAATTTTCATCATTCTGAACATCATTTAACACGACATACTGAAGCAAACGAACAGAAGGATTTTCATCGACAGAGTGATCTGTGTTTACTGTACCAGGAGAAAACATACTTAATATCACTGAATATGACATCTCAATGAAGTGTACTTACAGCCTAGTTTTGTTCTCACTGTGTGGAGTGTTTTGTTTATACCAGGGAAGAATGCACTGAACATGACATCTTACTGAAGCTGACGTTCAAATGTTTTTGTTGACAATGTAATATGTGTTGTCTTTACGACTGGAAAGCACATAAATCACTGACATCCTTTCGAAGAAAACGTACAACTTAACAGTCTGCTGACAGTTGGATGTGTTTATTGAATCAGGAAAGAACATGCTGGATATTAATGAGCATGATATTGTATTTTAGCCGGTTTTCTTAATTCGTTTCAACGAAGCTGAGGGGGACTATTAGTTTGCCTCTTCCATGTCGTTCCATGCCATGCTTCCTTGTTCGTGTCCACAATCGGGTCTACGTCCACATCTATATTTGGTGTATATCTGGGTTACTTGGCCCGGTAGGTTACAAAATAAGGCGACTGTGACCTCTATTTTCTGCTTGATTGCCTTACATTCAAATTTTACATCCGAGTTCATATCTCTGTTGCTATGTATGGTAGAAGCATCTTACCTTATACATGTATTTGCATGCATCTGCGATGGTTGGTCATCATGCGGGCAAAATAAGGTTTATTTGACTTACATTTCTGCTTGATTTACTTACATTCAAGTTTACTTACGAATTCATATATTCTTTTCTGAGTTACATTGCATGGTAGAAACAACTAACTTTACCTACGGATGCGTCAGGGATTTGAAGTCAGCATCCTGGCAAAATTAGGTTGTTTTGACCTATATATTCTGCTTTATTGACATTACTTTCAAGTTTACGTCAGTGTATATATCTGATAGAAATGTTTTTCTTTACGTCTGCATGCCTCACAGATTGCAAGTCAGCATCGAGGCAAAATTTAGTTGCTTTGACCTATATTTTCCACTTGATTGACTTACATATAAGTTAACGTCCGAGTTCATACCCCACTTACTATGCATTGTACAAACATCTTATCTTACTTTTGGGATGGTAGGTCAGCAACCAGGCAAAATAAGGTTGATATGACATACATTTTCTGCGTGATTTACTTACATTCAAGTTTACTTTCGAATTCATTATTATACCCCCTGCTTTATCGGATGGTATATAGTGATCATGGTGTCAGTTCGTCTGTCCGTTCGTTATTCCGTCCACCATGGGGTACATACTTTGTGGTGACAACTCCTCCTAGACAACTTGGTGAAATTCAAGAAACTTTCACAGAATGCTCATTACATATTGCCATTGTGCACCTGCTGTTTAAAAATTTGATTTGACTTGATTTTTTTGTGATTTTTTTTTACATCTGCAATCAAATGGTGGAGCGGGGGTATGAATTTTGTGAGCTTTGCTCACAGTTTTTTCTATTTTCATTTCTTGAGTTGCCGTGCATGGTAGAAGCAACTAACCTTACAGGATGAATCAGGGATATCGGGTCATCTTGCAGCCAAATTAGGTTGCTTTGCCTTACATGTTCCGTTTGATTTATTTACATTCAAATTTACGTCCAAGTTCATATCTCAGTTATTTTGCGTAGTGATAACATCTAACAAAGGCATAAGTACAGCCTTATATGCGACTTCCAATATGATGTGTGTTGTCTGCGCCAGGAGAAAAACATACTGCACATCGCTAGAGATATCATAACAATTTATGTCATGAAGACGTACAGCCTTGGTTTCCTCTGACAGTGTGATTCGTGTTTTCTATATCAAAGAACTACACATACAGCCTAACTTGCAATCATACCAAGGGAAAACATACAGCACATCGCTAGAGATATCATAACAATTTATATCATAAAGACATACAGTCCCTAATATGACAGTGTGATTCATGTTGTCAGTGCCAAAAAGAGACATCGTGGTGAAGTCCACGTACAGCCTTTTTTGCAACTATTCTAAGGGAGAACATGCTGGGTACTTATGAGTATGACATCTCACTGAAGCAGACTTATACCTTGAATGGCAGCCGTACCAGGGAAGAACATACTGGATACCACTGAATATGACATTTTACTTAAGCAGGCGTGCGATCTAATTTTCCACTGACAGTGTAATGTAGTGTTTCCTGTTATCTTTTTTATTAGTAATATTTTCTGTACTAGGTGGAGATCCCTGAATACAACTGGTGAATCAGCAAGTTTCACATTACACTTACGATGTGACGTGTGTTGTCTGTACAAGGAGAGAAAACATAATAGACATAACTTATCATTCTATCTTGCTGAAGAACCTCCACTCACTGTTATGTGTGAGGACACACTGAACATTACTGAAGATACTATTATACTGAAGCAGACAAACAAACTGGCAGTGTGATGCATGTTTTTTGTAGCAGGAGATACCACATTTATCATTACTAACGATGTCATAATATTGAAGCAGACGTAAAACCGGACTTCCACTTACGATGTGATTAGGTTGTTGTATGTACCAAAGGAGAACATACTGTTAGGTACTGAACATGATGTCATACTGGAGTAGATGTACAGCCTGATTATTCACTGACTGTGTGATGTGTGTTGTCTTTTCGAGGGGACAAATGAGTGGACTCTATATATCATGACATCTTGCTGAAGCAGATGTACAGCGTGATTTTCCCCTGACTGTGTGATGTGCGTTTTTACAATGAGAGAACACAGTTCCTGTCCCAGATCATAACATCTTATTTAAGCAGATGTGAAGACTGAATTTCCACTGACAGTGTATTGTGTGTTGTTTCGCCAGGGGAAACACAATGAACATTACTGAATATACCATAATATTGAAGCAGACGAACATCCGGACTTTCCACTTACAATGTGATTTGCATTGTCTGTACCAGTTGGAAAGAGTGGATATTCTCTTGAAGAAGACATGTAGTCTGAATCTCTATTAATGAAGTGATGTGTGTTGTCTCTACCGTCGAAGAGCATGCTGGTCATAATGAAAATGACACCCAACTGAAGCACATGTTGAATCTGACTCTTACACTTACATTGTAATGTGTTTTCTACATCAGGAGAGACAACCCTGAACATTAAGTCTCTCAGAAGCAGACTTAAAGAAAGACCGACTTCCACTGATAGTTTCTATGTGTTTTTTGATCGCGAAGGGAACACAATGGACGTCACTTACCATGAAATCCTACTGAAGCAGACGTACCTGACATTCTATTGGAAGACGTGATTTGTGTTGTTCAAACCAGTGAAGAACATATTGCATATTACTAATTATAGCATCTCAATCGATAACACAAAGTCTGACTTGCTCAGAACAGATCTGGATGTTTTGTCTGAAAAAGGGAGAAACTAAAAATCCCTAAATGAGAAATCACACTGAAGCGGAGTTACACCCTGATTTTCTGCCGACAGTGTTATGTGTGTCGTCTCTGCGCAGCTTGATTTTCTGCTGACAGTGTCATGTGTGTCGTCTCTGTGCAGCCTGATTTTCCTTCCACAGTATTATGTGTATCTTCTGAATCATGGGAAACACTGTGCATCACTGAACATATCTTACTTCAGCAGATTTGCCACCTGACTCTTCAGACAGTGTGATGTTGTTTGTGTATACCAGTTTAGAGAATACTTAGCATCAAGGAACATCTTACTGATGCAAACCTACCGCACGAAGTTCCAATGACAGTGTGAATGCCTGTTGTATGTTCCATGAGAGAATATATTTGAAATAATATGTTATTATTTTAAGATATTCTGCTAATAGTGTGCTACATGGAAAATGTACTAGAAAAATATGAACATCATATTCTTTTTGAAGTTGTTAGAGACAAAGTGATGTGTGTTGTCTATACCAAGGGATGCTGTTAGTATTAGCAATCTGCTGAATCAGTTTTCTACATATATGTGGAAAAATGGAGTGTACCTGCTTTGGATGGCATATTAGGAACAATATGGTGTTACATTCCACTTTATTTAACACTTTATCCACCAGTGACGTATATACCCGCGCTACTACCTAAGACTGTATTGATGTGCACCATGGCCCTCCATACATTTCAATTGCAAACTTTTTGTTGGTGTCCTGTAGCCTAATGGCAAATGTCTATGTACAGCAGTTATGAGTAGTAGCTTTTAAGACCACTTTTGTAGTTATAACAGCTGTTACAAGAGCTCCGGAAACAGAAAATCCAAAAAATCGTAAAAAAATTAAGGGAGGGTAGGCAACTTCAAAGATAATTCCGGTTGAGAAAAGAAGGTGAAAATGCTCGAACTTCGGTTGATTAATATAGAAAAATAATTGAGAATAACAGACATATCACAATTTTAGGAACAACCACCCACAGAAATAAACTGCGCCTAAATTCAGTGAAAAATAAGGAAATTGAGTGATTTTAACACTACCAGCTTTCCATATATTTCTCTGTCATGAGCAATTCTGACGCTATTTATGTCAAAGATTCAGAAATGAAAGTGGTGTTACAGGCTTAGCTACTGGAGGAAAGAAAAGTCGGTTTGGCACCACTTCCGGTTCTCTGGGACGACTTTAGTACGAAAAAAACGTCAAAAAAAAACACCATTTTTAGGTGGGGTGGGCTGTTACTCTTCACCCGCCCCCTCCACCCCACCCCAATTTTCCTCCCATGCCGTCCTCCCACTAATCCTAACACTTGAACTTGTCAGCATCAACCATATTCTGCCTCATCTCATTTGCATATAATTTGCCAAGAAATTAAAATGCGACTTTCTAGAAAAAAGCTCTGGTGTATTCATGATAGATTTTTAAAACAGAGTTATCTCTCTTTGACAAGAAATTTGAGTTCAGGCCAATTGTATGTTTTGTGGGATTTGTGCAACACAGAGATATTGTTATACAAAGTACAGTCGTTTTAAGATATGAATTATTTCAAGTAAGTGACCCATTAAATTCAATTTGTAGAGGCATGACCGGACTGACTCCACAATTTAAGTCAAAATGTATTTAATGGAATTTTGCCACAAGTCAACTTTCTTCAGAATTTCACGATTATACCTCAGTTATAAAAACCCATTTAAATAAATTGAATTGAAACGCCAATAGCTTTTACAACCTTGTTCTTTTCATATTCCTTAATTTATTCGTACTTTTTGACTCAATTATCATTAATCATATTCAATGGTAAAATAGTACACATCACCTTACATTAAATGTAGTAAATTGGTTTTGAAAGGTTGGAGCGATCTACCTATGCAAGTTGCACTAGGAAATATGGACTATCTATCCAGTCTTTTTGTGATTTTGATTTAAAACTGTTTAAAAACAAGTGCAAAATATGCTGATAAGACTACCAGGGAAGTATCCATCAATCTATGCCATGCACCTACGATATGTCAAAAATTATTTTTATTTTATACACACCAAGTTTATTGCATGCATTTTCAAAATTTTATGTGAAACAAAATATATTTTTTATTTTTATAAAACATATCTGTATGTCTGCATTGAATTAACCAGATGCTTCATGGTGAGTTGTGAGATGATAATTTTGTTATTATGTATTGGCAGTTATTAAATAAATGAAAAAAAATGCTGAAATCGATTTAAAGCTATTATTTTGTGTAATCCACGATCTGAGAATTTTCACAGTAAATTTTCATGAGAATTACGACTTGAGACATAATATATTCAAGCGGTTCGGAAATACTGGTGTGAAAATGTTTGGACTTTCGTGCAAGTTCGTGAATTCATAGTAGCATGTATGATAATAATTTCGTTTACTACCTTATTAAATTTGCTTTTGTGCACTGCAAAAAGGAACATCAATATAACAAACTGTTTACAAAATAGACACACCCTTATATTTACTTAACAAAAAGTGAGAGTTTTAGGAACGTTAACAAAGGACAACAGTGTAAGGAACAAATTTACAAAAAATCAATACATATACATTTTTCGCACAAATAGGATAAAACAAAGCCTGGGTTGTGAAAATAATTTATTTGTAAAACACCAATACGTAAGATTATTTACATTTTACGTATGATTCATCAAAAAGAGAAAACTTGATACGTTTTTGTTGTGTATTACTCCTCAGATCAATTCTATTTAACTTGTTGATTTTTCTAATTTAGAGCAAAGGTTACCTAAACAAATAATGTACACAAACGAAGTAAATGAAAGAAAATTATCATCGTAATATCGTATACACCACTTTATTATCTGATGGAGGTTTAGATTAATACCGAAAAGTTCCTGATAACCACAAATGGTCGGTTGGAGGGTGGTAGATTATCTGATGAGATTCAGTAAGGTGTTGATATGTTTTACTACATAAAGTTTGATTAATGACAAGAAATAGACACAATATACCAATCTTTTCCATTCATTACTCTAATCTAATACAAAATACCTATAGTGTAATTTGTAAAAAGATGCATTTACGGTGCAGGTGCAATTAAAAGTGCATTAGCTATTACACTATTGTAAATTCAATATTGTCGTAAAGGGTTTTAACTTTTTGAAGTTAAAGTGGACTAGATTGTGTTTCAATTAATTTACTTATAGCAGGAGATCTCTTTCAAAAAAGAAATCGGCTTAATTAGATAATGGTGAACAATCAAAAGTTTTTTTCATCTTGAATGTTATTTTTGGTGCCGTTATGGTGCAGAAAAATAAAACAACATAAATTCAATTTGTTATTTGCACATGTTTCAAGTCGTTGCACGGTATACGACACAACGCCTGTATTTTTTGTCTAGACTGACGTTGTTACAAATCGAATAAATAATAGTTCAGAAAATAAAAAAAAAGAGTCAAAAATGCAATAATCACACTTGTGGATATGGAACGACATCCTTGCGACTTTTTAAACATTGGAGCGTCTCTCTTTTTCAAATCCCAGTAAGACTTGCTTAGAGTTCAGCTGAAGAGACAGTTTCTGCAAAAATGCTAACCGAGTATAGGTAGTATTAGTATTTGTATTATGTAGACAAAATATAAATAGTTATTGACATACTCCACTTCAAGCTCACGTATTTTGCAGTTCTATTATGGCGACTTATGTCTAGTCGAGGGATGAAAATATTGATAATATACGATGTATGATTCAGAATGAGTATTATCTTCTGTGAAAAAATGGGATAACGTTCAAGAAAAGGGAAATTTGAACACTTAAGATATAAGGGAAGGTGATGTTTATACCATATTGCAAACTAAATTTACCTTAAAAGTGCATTATAAGATGCATTGACAAGTGATTTCACTTTATTGTTAGCAGAATTCAATTTTCGTGTAGCTTTTCATTAATTAGATCCTGCGTATATTCTTTTCCTTTCTCGGATCACTTTTATTCGTTACTGTCCAATATATTTGCGTGTCAGAATATTTTAGCAAGTCTCTTAAAAGTACATTAAAACAGCCGAATCACTACAGAGCTTTCAAGTTGTCAAGCGAACCAAAATGTCAATAATTAAAAATGTCTACGAGTCATGAAATGACCTATTGTTTTGTTGAACTTTGGTATCTTTTGTGGTTCCGTTAATTGCAATGTTGGAAACCTATGTGGTTTGGGTTAATCCAGGTCAAATAGGACTTGGTTAATTTTGTCTCTCATCTTTTAGTATAATATTCTATTGAATTCGTACATTTTCGCGGATTGGTATCCTCTTTCTTCAAACAATATCGTCACAATAGATTGAGGAACAATTGAGAGTCAATGAGTCGAGTACACCTGTCGCATCGCCATAGATTTACAACATAACGAGGTATCTTAGGTTTCTCTGAAGCCTTTCAGTAAGTTTCCCGTGAAACATTCTCAGTGAGATGTTTTTATAATTTTGTTACAAAAGTCGATTGTTTACAGTTTTAGATAGAACACAGATAATATTAAAAACTAACAGCCATGTTTTTGCCACACGCAAGATAATTGTCAAAAATATTTATCTCTGGGTCTAATCTCTATCAGTGTGTATCTATAAGTTTTTAAAATTTTGATAATATTTACACAAGTAGTCATGATTTGAGAACATGTAAAAAAATTAAAGAGGAAGAGTTACACGATTTAAGTTGTACTTTATAATATAAATTAGCTATAAGTGTTGTTTACAAATATAAAATAAATTCTACTTTGAAACTTATAAACCAGTGAGATACTTAGGTCTAGCTTTTCTAAATTGAGGATGCTAGAATGTTTTTTTTTCACAAATTAGCTGCAAAACGTATGGCATCTGCCTAGAAAAATATTTTCAAATAAGAACCCCAAATAACCACTGATTTAAAGAGGTTGGGTAATTTTACAAGAGATAGTAAAAAGATAGTGTTAATTTAATCTTGTATATAGATCTAAAGCTGTTTATTGTTTTAGGAGGGGGTATTTGTTCCGTGTCAGTGTTACCTGGCTTTAGGATATTTTTCTACCCTTACGTCATGTCAAACAGAAGTAAAAACAAACGTTACTAATTGACGTTTATGTGTTTATAGTCGGTAGGTCATGTCATATTACATTATAAGGAGTTAATCTTCAATTTACTGCTAGATTAACTTGAGCTTGTATATCTTATGCATGCTGTGATAACACGGTTTACTTTAGCACTGTTTAGATTTACACAGATTTCATTTTAAAAATGTTAATTTTAAAATTGAAATAAATATATTATAAAACGGCCTAAAGTTTTCATAAATGATTCTGATAACAGAAAATTTCAAGGTGATCACTATAGAAAATGAAAATTTTCGAAATTAAAAAGTAAAATTCTTCAATTTGTTGAAAAAAACATGCATAATGTGCACGAAAAGATTAAAATATTTATATTATGGGAGAATGAGATCACCCGTCTGTAGATCGTATCTCTGACAGGTCTAACTTGTCGTCTGACAAAAGACACAAGTCAAAATATATAAAAGCTCGTTATTATTGACTTTTGTTCTTTTCAAACATTGCTACAATGCAATATTTCTGTAAAATAATGACAGCTATATTTTTAATTTTATGTATTGAAGCTTATAAGGCGCATAAGATATAATACCCAAGTTCTTGGTACAGCTGAATTCCTCAATACAATAGTAAAAACGGCGACCACCCAGGAACCGCTTAGCTTCGTAGGCAATTTTGTAAACTGGCATGGTATGATCTCAATATTAACACGCTCATTTTCTTCTTTCAATATTGATCAAAATCACTTGATCAGATTTGCTGATCAATAAACACCCAAAACAACTATTAAATCACCCTAACTAATAACCATGCAACTTTGTCAAAATAAATTTCGTGACGAAAAACTGTCAAAATCTTGATTATGTGTGAAAAGTTATTTTTATTACTTTAATGCTTATTAGAATAAAAGCAGTCTAATCGAATCAAATGTTTTTAAAATCCAACAATAAATTTGTCCAGATTTTGATGGACAAAAACATTATAGTAAATGGTACTGTGACATTTAACCAAACTTGACGAGGCAATGATGTGCATCTGAAAGTAGTTTTCATTTTTGTCTCGCCTGCAAGCAGAACGTAGCGATCCAAAATATAGTCGGCGGCGTCTTCGTCTTTTTTTGACGTCCAATAATTTCAGCAAATTTCATAAGGAATCGTTTGAATTTTTTGCAGCAGGTAGAACAAGTCGGAAAATTACCTCCAGCTGTAAAAAATTGAAATTTACTTTTACGTTTTCCGTTTTTTCCCGAATCTGACTTAAGTAAGTTCTTTGTGCAATAAAATTTATATTCAGCCTGTGGTTGAAGTTTTTTAGAAATCGAAGGAAGTTATAAATTTTACTGGGATATCATAAAATGGAATCGAAAGTTAGATGATGGTCAGAAAATTACCTCCAGCTGAAAAAAAATCGAAATTTTGTTTAAGTCTTTTGATATATTGCCATATTTGGACTTCGTTTTTCCTAAAAATGTCAATTTCAATCCGCGGATACAGTTATTTACATGTTCAATCTTAATAGAATTTCATTAAAACTAGACATTGCTTCATACAGTGTGCAGAGAAAAAAATGATTCCGATTAATGACCATCTATGAAAAGACCAATTATTTTTGAAATGTTTGCATACAATTAAAAATTTAAGCAATTTTTGAAATAATTCTGAACACTTAATATGGTTAATTTACTGAAAATCTCCATGACAAGAAATTTTTCTACAGTTACTATGTTTTGAATGAATTTGAATCACATTTGGAATAAATAGTTTCACAAAACTTTGATTCCGATTTTTGAAAATTTCCCGGAACTCTCCAAGACCATTGTTTGAAACTCTGCATTGCAACCATCATTTTTTAGCTCAGCTGGTCAGGTAAACTATTGTCATCAGTTGGTGTCCGGCGTCGTCGTTAACTTTTTTTTTCATAGATCTTCTCCTCTGAAATTGCTTGGCTAATATTTACCAAACTAGGACGGAATCATTACCAAGGTATCTACTTTCAAGATTTTTTAAAAATTTTTATGTCACAGGACCGAACAGCATGAGCACTGGTACTAGAAATAGAACGTAGGGGTAAATTGCTGTAACCGATATATCCAAAATCTGAAGGAGGACAAAAATGATTAGTATGCTGAGATCTACCTTTCCTGCAATTTCGAAGAAAATGTAATGACCCATATGCGAGCAATTGCCCTTTTTGTCGAGCCTTCGACGATAGTCGAAAAAAGCGAGACTTCGGTATGATGATTCCGGCTGCGGCAGCAGTGGCGGCGGCGTCCACAATTGTTTAAGTTTTTTCTTAGGTCTGTTTAACATCAACCACCTGTGCTAACCTATTGATGTTTGGTATGCAGTTGCATTAGCATCAGTACAGCTCAGTTCCAGTGGCGTTTTATGTCTATGCCCCCGCAGTCATGCTCCACTGACTTCGAAATTTTGAATTGTTTGGATTAAGTTTTTTCTTGTGTCTGTTTAGCATCAACCACTCATAGTAGCCCATTGATATTTGGTATGCAGTTGCATTTGCATCATTGCAGCTCAGTTTCAGTGGCGTTTTATGTCTATGCCCCTGCAGTTATGCTCCACTGACTTCAAAATTTTGCACTTTTTATCAATGTTTAAGTTTTTTCTTGTGTCTGTTTACCATCAAACACTCATAGTTGCCCATTGATATTTGGTATGCATTTGCATTAGCATCACTACAGATCAGTTTCAGTGGCGTTTTATGTCTATGCCCCTGCAGTCATGCTCCACTGACTTCAACATTTTGCACTTTTTATCAAATGTTTAAGTTTTTTTCTTGTGTCCGTTTAACATCAACCACTCATAGTAGCCCATTGATCTTTGGTATGCAGTTGCATTATCATGATTGTGTTCAGTTTTGATCAGTGATACATTTGGTTTCATGGCTGCTGCTGAAGATCAATGTGCAAATTAAGGCGATGCATGGGAAAGGCGAGACATATCCTGTGTCCACAGTTTATTATTGAATTTTCACGATTTTGATATGTTTTGACCCGTATTAAAAAACTATTTGAGAAAGAAGGTCAGTTTAAATTGCAAACATGTTCAGCTGGTTGAGGACTACAATTTGTTTGTATATACGTGCAGCAGATCTGCATCTCATCCAAGATGGCCACCACCATGGTACACAGTTTTAACTTTGGAGTCCCTTTGGGATGTGCGTTCAAAGGTCATATCCTCTGAAAGATATTGGACAATTTTGATTAAATTTGGAGATATTAGTCCTTAGATGGTCAAAGTTTGTGATTTAAGATGTTCATACCTCATTTAAGATGGAAGCAAGCGGGAAGATAAATTAACAAAGGACCTTATTGGAAATTGTATAAAGATCTTCTACTCTGAAACTGCTTGAACAATTTTGATTAAAATTGAGCATAATAGTCCATTGGTGGTCCTCTTCAAGGTTTCTGATTTTTGTTTTCATACTTTATCCAAGATGGCCGCTAGCGGGGAACATAGGATCCTTTTGGAAAAGCATTCAAAGATCTTCGCCTCTGAAACTGTTCGAACAGTTTCGATTCAATTTGAACATAATAGTTGTTAGGTGGTCGCCTTCAAAAATTGTGATTTTTATATTCATACCTCATTGAAGATGATTGTCAGCGCAGAACATAATTTAAAATAGGACTCTTAAGGGCAATGCGTTCCTAAGATATTCTTATCTGAAATGGAACCAAAATTTCTAACAATTATCCTAATGTGGCCCTCCTTCAAAAGTTTTTAATTTTAGTTCACCTGCTGCCAATTGGAAATCTCAAGATATTACCGAGTTCTTGGTTTAACACTATACTACACGGGAAAAACATTTCATTCAGAAATGGTAATATTGATGATGATTTTCTTTCTATATTGCACCTATTTGAAAAACAGTTGCTGTTTCTTTGGTAATATTCCTGCATAAAACCAGTATAATCAGGTGAGCTATAAAGGCTCATGTGAGTCTCTTGTTTAATATATTTCAGTGAAAACAGGTTATTCAATAATTGAATTGCAGAAATATTTTATTCCCATTTTGGTAATTTTAAAGAACATGAAATTTTTTAATCATTCTTTTTCAATACAATTTAGTGAAAGCAATAAATTTCAATAAAAAAAATCAACAAATGAAATACAAAAATAATGATAATTTATTTTTGAAACTATCAATTTTTTTTTGGAATTCTATCTAGCAACCACATCTTAATACTATTAAAAGGACAACTTATTTTTTTTTTTTGGATCTGAAATTCCTTTTGGACATGGTTGAAGCTTTCGATTAAGGATGTTCCCCACAGACTAGTTTTTGAAATAACAAAAAAAGCTGAAATTGCATAGAAAATTTTAGTTTTGCAGACGGAATTTTTTTCTTCGTGCAGGTAACATTTTTAGCTCATCTGGCTAAAATTAGGTAGAGCTTTTGCCATCACTTTGCGTCCATCGTCCATCCATCCGGCGTAAACTTTTCTTCAGAGATCTTGCATTCTGAAACTACTTGGTCTAAAGAGGCCAATTATGGCCAAATATGGCCACGAAGGTCCTTTTGTGATCATCTACAAAAATG